>JAJOZX010004994.1:0-5000 GCA_023014485.1 Bathynomus jamesi | reverse complement strand
ATGTAACTTTTCCATTGACAGTTCAAAATGCGTTGGACAGATGATTCTGAAATTCCTACCTCACGACTCGCTTGCCGCACAGATTTTCTTGGACTTTGGTGATACGTTTCCAGTACTCTTTCTTGCTTTGTGGGGCTTGTCGATGTCCGTGGTCTTCCGGAACGCTTCTTGTGGACATTCTGAACAGTTCCATCGGCTTCAAACTTATCTCTAATTCGAGTGATGGTAAGTCGCGTTGGTGGATCTGTTTGAAACTCCCTCCTAAACTGTCTTTGCACTTCAACTGCGTTTTCACACTTCCAGTAGCATTTTAGAATGAATTTCCTTTGTTCAAAGCTTAGTCTGACTACCATTATTAATTCTAATGGGTTTAACTTGGAAAGAAAGAAACATCAATTGAGCTATCAGCTGTTAAAGTGTGTATACATTTTTTTGGGACGCCCTGTATATATATAGCTTAAAATGTATTCTGTGCAATACATTTAAACACTACGAATGCATGAAGTTAGATAGAAAAGACAGGAAAATGATAAATAGAATAAACTAGCGGAGCGACCCGGCGTTGCTGGGGTGGATGTTGAACGCTATATATATAAAGGGTGATCCAGAGAAATGGGACCCAAAAGAAACCCCTGTAACTCTTAAAGTATAAGTCCTTTTATAAAATCATACGCATCATTCGAAAGAGGATAGTTACAAGTTTGTACAGGATTGTATAGGTTTTGACAATACAAGACAAGATAAGATACAAAACAAAATAAAAGTGTTAGTTAAAACTAACCCTTCAAGATGACTGCATGGACTGTGGAACAGCTGCGTTTCATAACTGAGCAATATTATGAGCATGGAAGAAGTGTAGTTTCAGCTCAAAGATCTTTCAAGACAAATTTTCAGATGTCAAAATCACCTTCTAAGAGCTGAAACTACACTTCTTCCATGCTCATAATATTGCTCAGTTATGAAACGCAGCTGTTCCACAGTCCATGCAGTCATCTTGAAGGGTTAGTTTTAACTAACACTTTTATTTTGTTTTGTATCTTATCTTGTCTTGTATTGTCAAAACCTATACAATCCTGTACAAACTTGTAACTATCCTCTTTCGAATGATGCGTATGATTTTATAAAAGGACTTATACTTTAAGAGTTACAGGGGTTTCTTTTGGGTCCCATTTCTCTGGATCACCCTTATATATATATATATATATATGCCCGGTTAGGTAAACTGAATGCCCGGTTAGGTTAATTGAATGCCCAGTTAGGTCAACTGAATGCCCGATTAGGTTAATTAAATGGCCGGTTAGGTCAACTGAATGCCCGATTAGATTAATTGAATGCCCGGGTAGGTTAATTGAATGCCCAGTTAGGTTAATTGTACACCCTTGACGATTGGTTAGGTTAAGTCATGATATTTTCGTTAAAGCCAACGAAAATATCACGATTTAACCTAACTAATCGTCAAGGGTGTACAGATGACCTAACCTGGCATTCAATGAACCTAACCGGGTATTCAATAATTTTACCATAGGTTTCGTATTGATCTTGATGACGTCATTTATTGTTTTAAAATTAATTATTTAATTGCTATTTTCTTACTTACAGCGACAGGCATAATGATATTAGGATGCCTAATAGAAATTTTGTAATATTTTAAAGTGGGGAAAATAAATAATTTTCTAAAAATGATCTTCAACTATAAAAGCGCATCTAATCAGATAACTTAATTAACGTATTTCTATGACAACTAAAAAATAGAATGATAAATCAATATCCTATCAAATTGTTTGTGTATACGTAAAATTATTTGTACAAAAGCCACAGTAATAAAACGCACAAAAGTCACGGTAAATAATTTCGAGTGTGGTGTGGCTCGTTTAACTTTAAACTCGTGTTTATTTAAATTGCCCGTTTTAATTATGTAATTTTTTGTATTGAATCGATAAAGAAATCTTTTGTGAATCGAAAAATGTTAAAATTATAACAAATATCAAAATATTTTGTATAAAAATCATTGAATTTTAAAAATGCATGTTTGTTTTTAGTTTTTTGCAAAAAGTTCTTTATGAATTGAATTTTAAAAATTATAAACTTTTTTTTAAATTGAATCGATAAATAAATCTTTTGTGAATCGAATGATATTAAATGTTTAGTAAATATTGACTTATTTTGTGCCAAAATTATGATTAAAAATGAAAAATTAAAAAAATGCGTGTACAAGCATGGGAAGAACTGTACCCCTAAAAGGGGGGAAGGAATTATGTTAGGGAATTTTTTTTTAGGATGGGCACTGCACAATAAAAACGCATCGAATGGTGAAAACCCGCATTGTTCTACACCAATTGTAGCGACCTGTAGGTGTGCGCAAAAAAACTGTTACATATATATATATATATATATTATATATATATATATATATATATACATACATATATATATATATATATATATATATATATATATATATTATATATATATATATATATAAAATATTATATATATATATATATAAGACTTCATTTCTGAAATAGTATATTGATAACAAAATCTTAGGTCTTTATGGTTTCTTGTGCGTCAAGTGCATGGAAAAAAATAGGAAATTAGTACAAAGGGGAACACAAAATGTTGAAATAGAAGAATCAAGTGCAGCAGTTTTACAGACAGAAACCAGGAAACAACAGTAAACGCCGGCACAACCGAAAACGAAAATGAGATGAAGGACAACACACTACAGGGAGGGACGAAAGCAGCCTCAGATAAAGAAATACCCCGACAAAAGAGAGAGATACGAAATACACGCCGAAGACAAAAAACCGACTGAATAGGGAAAAAGTGGTGGCGGAGCAGAAGAAGGAAATCGAATCACATAAGACTCGGAGGGAATTTAAACGACGGGCCATATGTGAATATTATAAAACAGGTTCGAGCAAATATGGTTGAAACTACATATACAATCACCCCCCAAAATGCTTCTATGTGATGAGGAATGGAAAATGCAGGTTCGGACCAAACTGCAACTTTTTTCATCCTCGTATGTGGAGACAGTCAATTACGGAGAAAAAATGCCTGAACAGAGAGTGCCCATATTTTCACATAAAGGGTACACAAAGAAGAGAACGGGAAAAAACGAATCATATTCAAAATAGAAGTAATAACAAGAGTAATGAAACATATTTTTTAGAAGAAATGAGGATACTAAAAGCACAACTTGCCCTTCTAACAAGGAAAGGCAGGATGCCGCAAATATATGCTCCACAACATTACATACATCACCCTTCTATTCAACACCACACACCTATAATACAACAACCACAGTGGCATCACGGGCCGCAATCCCAATACTCCCAAATTCAGCGGCCCAACCAATAACACCAAACAGGAACTGACATCGACCAGGAAACGACCATCATTTAGGAAAGTCGAACACGAAGATTAGAAACCCGGTAAATGTATTATACATAAATATACAAGGCCGCTATATGGACCATGCAGACTGCAAATTACAATACTTGCAAAATTTAGCTACGGAAACCAGCATAGATACCATATGCCTAACGGAAACACACTTACATAAGTTCGAGAAAGGCTGTGAAAACTGCATCGAGAATACTGAAATAGCATTGCTGGACTACAACATATACAGAGCAGATAGAGTGGCTAGACGAGGGGTGGGAGTTGTATCTACGTGAAAACACATACGCATGTGAGGTGAAGGTAAACAAATTAAACAGCACAGTCGAAATTATTATTTTAGAAGTAAAAGAACTGAACCTAACCATTATGGACGTCTACAGACCACCAAACACCACAAAAAGTGAACTCCAATTTGCCACTAATGAAATACAAAATATGTTAAAATTACTTGAAACTTAGCAACAAAAATTCTAATTTGCGGAGATTTTAATTTCCTATTCATAACATGGAAGAAAAATGACGAAGTTATATATGTTGAGAAGTTTCATGGCAACATTACAAAAGATGATAGAACCCAAGCAATAATCTTATTAGATATGATGGAACACTACGCCCTTACTCAGGAAATCTGCGATGCCACAAGGAAAGAGGACGTTTTGGATTCAATTTTGAAAAATAACAATGAGATAATAATAAATAAAAAGGTAACGCACACAAATTTCTCCGAACATAACCTAATCGATATACAATTGAGGTTAGTACCCAGAAGTCCGAAAACGCATCTCAGAGAGGCAGAAGGAATATTTGAAGGTTTAAACATAAATTCAATGAAAGTACAGTATATTGGGAAGGTGTAAATAAAGATTTAAAGGACGTAAATTGGGAATTACTATTTCACGAGAAGACTCCAGAACAAATACTAGGCATAATGGAGTCTAAAACCAAACCTATATTACTGAAGCATGTTCAAGAGAGACGAAAGAGAAAACGTAGCAAGCTCAAGAAAAAAATGAGGGCACTATTTTAGACAACGAAAGCAAACCGTAAAAAATCTCCACAGATACAAAACTGATGCAAAGAGACTCAAACTAGAGAGGAAATTAGGCGAAATAGAAATGGACCTAAAGCAAACATTCATACATAAGACAAACGAGGAGGAAAACAAGGTAGCAGAAAACAAAAAATAACCCAAAATACTTCACTTTTGCGAAAAGGAAAATGCAGTGCAAAGAGAGTATTGGTCCGTTGATAGACGGGGAGGCCAAACACACAAATGCCCCAAAAATGAGCGAACTGCTTAAGGAACAATTTAACTCTGTG
Organism: Bathynomus jamesi; assembly: GCA_023014485.1. Lineage (NCBI taxonomy): Eukaryota > Metazoa > Arthropoda > Malacostraca > Isopoda > Cirolanidae > Bathynomus > Bathynomus jamesi. The sequence goes on along the minus strand of JAJOZX010004994.1, from coordinate 272 downwards.
TTTAGCACCCCTAAGTCCGAGATGAAAGTAGAAAACGCAGACGAATATTTCGACATTGATACAAATCAGCCAAGGACAAATTCTGGCACAAACCTATTAATGGACTTAGAGTTCTCGGAAGGAGACGTAATTAAGGCTCTATCACAGATGCGAGACAATTCGGCACCAGGGCCAGACATATAGAGTGCCACATTTCTGAAGAAATGCAGAGAGAGTTTTGCCAACCGCTATACTTGCTATGGAGGAAATCACTCGACAAAGGACAATTCCAC
>JAJOZX010004993.1:182500-350364 GCA_023014485.1 Bathynomus jamesi | reverse complement strand
ATCACTAAAAGAATCACTAAAGAAGCTGAATGGCAACACGAAGGGATAAACAGAGCAACGCGGCTGTTCGTTTTGTTTTTGGCTGGACTAGAGCATGGTTATTCATATCTGACTAAATCGTTGGTGCGAAGTTTAATTTGGTGATGTTTCTAAGGTGACAAATGGGGTAGAAAGTTGTTAATAACTTATAATAGTTAGGGTAATGTCTATAGCTTCTAAATTAGTAAAGTTAGAGAGTTTAGGTAGACTGCTTTGTGGGACGCAGGAAATCTATGGTAGGCCCTAAAGAATATCTAATTCAACGCACTGGTAAGTGCCTTTGTTTGTTGTTTAGAAACCTAGTAACTTAGCGGGGTCACTAACCCCAAGCTATTACAACTTATAAATTCATACAATATTATACTAATGTTTGTGAAATGACGTTGATGGGCCAAACCGTGGTGTTGACATATTGTTGCTTGCTGTCGCCGTTCAGGAGACTACATATGGACGTGTCAGTGGAAACCGTAAGGTGACGGTTGCATGAAGTAGGATATCACCACCGGTGTGTGGCTGATACCTATTATATTAATAGTGTTTTCCAGATTGTATTTGTATTATCAATGTGGAGAGATAATGATTCAATCACGATGGACAGATAAACCCATTAATGTTTTCCAAATTTCCTGTTGCAATATCAATGTTGCGATATTATTAGATCTTAACAAGGAATATATTACAAAATAAAACACCAATTCTTTATTACAACAAATATGCAATGGTTGAGAATGTTTTACTAAATAGTTTATCATACAAATGATAGTCATTGTTATTTTTTTCTTATTTTATTGGGTTCAGAATCCCAGCTGAGCTGTGAACGGCCAAGCTCTGAAGGGCCAGTTTAACCTACAGCCCAAGTAAGCTAGACTAAAACTTACTGATTGGAGGTCCTATTAGGTCCTACCTCAGGTTGCTGACTCGATGTGGGCCTACCTTAGGCCTCAGTTGAATAAAATTAAGATAAAAAACAAAAGGGGGACTATTTATGGTCTTCTTTCTAAACCTTGCAACAACAACACAACCTGCACCATTGCACGATGCAACAATCTGTATCTAAACAACCAAACTGAATTGCAAGAAAGCTCTCTATAAGACCACGCCCTGTAGGTGCCGCATTCAACAAACGAGTAGGAAGGACGCGCAGCGCCCCCAAAAAAATGATGCCACAAGAGTGCCCAAACAATGATGCCACAAGCGCTCAAAATGCTAGCTCTAAATTAAGTGAATTTTTCACTAACCTTACAATTATGAGATGGATATATGTATATATACCTTAACTTAATATACAAGCAATGCTGCATCAATCAGCTTAGTCATCATATCGCCTTGGGACAACAATGGCTCTTACTCTTCTAGATTTTCTAACAGTCATACAAAATGCTCACAATTTGCCATAGATTAACATAAATGGCACAGCTATACCCAGTTCATAGTTAGTATTTGGTCCAGCCCCCGTTATTGTCTATTACATCTTGTAATCTGTGTGGTATAGATACAATATGGTTATGTATGATGTGTGGGTTCCTTCGGAACATCTCCCACTCAGTCATAGTGTGATCCAGCAGTTGGCGGCTGGTCCACTCCTGCCCAGGCTCCCACGAGTTCACCACATTCCCCCACAAGTTCTCAATGGGGTTGAGGTCACACCGCTTACTAGGTCAGTCCAGTAGTTCTAGATTTCGCTGCTCCTCAAACCACCTTCTAACAATCTTGGCGGTGTAGATGAGAGAGTTGTCCTGAAAATGGATTTTAAATATTAAAAGTAAAATTATATCTCATTCATACGTTTCATCAGTAACCCACTATTCGAGATAGGTTTTAACCCCTATGTATTAGAGGTTTCTCTCAGCTAAATGTAATTGTACGCCGTTACAAATAATACAGTCTGTAGTTATCTAGAATAAAATCCTAAAGTGTTGTCATAGTACTGAAAGAGTTAAAGAACAATTTTATGACCATTATTCGTCCCATGTAAATGTGGAAACCGGACATACAAATGCGTGTAATACATAAATCTTACTCTAGTAATAATATAATATGCTATAACACACAAATACACACATACCTGCATAAAGATAATCTGCTCAGGATAGGGCAAGGCATACGCGGGTACAAAAGGCAGCATCACCTCCGCCATGATCTCTATATATTGATCTGCCGTAAACCTCCCGTGGATCTCAATCACCTCTCCTAGTCCTTGCAGGTGCATCCATCCCCACACATTCGCCGTCACGTGCCCACTCCGTGCCACTTCGTAAATATTTTGGCGGGCATATCTCGTGTTGTCCTGTCGCCAACACCAAAGACAGCCGTCAGTTGTAGACGCAAACGTCTTCTCGTGAGAGATAATAACTCTGCTTCAGTATGCGAGATCATCATTTACTGTATATGCTGGCGAGCAAAACGAGAGCCTGGCCTGACGATGTCGTTCCTCGAGCCTCTCTTTTTTGGCAGGAGTACGGTGGTGATATCCTGCTTCATGCAACCGTCTCCTTACGGTGTCCACTGACACGCCCATATGTAGTGTCTCCCAAATGGCGACTGCGTTGTTGATAGGAACGTTCTGCACTTCGTTGATTATTCTCCGGTTTTCTTCTGGGGTGGTCTTTCTCGTGCCCTACACTTAGGACGATCTACCAGATTCCCAGTCTCCTGCCACCTCTGCATCCAGCGTCGAACAGTAGGATTCGAAATTCCCAGTTCCATGGCTATATTAGCTACAGAGAGGCCTACTTCCCACATATCAATTATCCGGCCTCGCTGTGCAATTTTATCTTGAGCTGGATTCATTTTTAGAGTCGATGTTCGTCATACGGTGTAGAAATATGGTATGAACATAGAACATGCCAGTAACCATGTTAACACCTAGGTTTGGCCCATCAACGTCATTTCAGAAACATTAGTATAATACAAGCGGTAGCTCGTTATCGCTCGCGACCGTTGTACAACTTGGCCCTCCGGGCGGGTAGCACTGTGATCCAGCTACAAAATTTTAAAAAACGCCATTACCACACAAAAGTAAAAAATGCCATTACCCCGATTACCCCCACCCCTCTCCCCATTACCCCCACCCCCACTACCCCAATTACCCCTCCCCCTCCCCCACTACGGTTGCGTTCTTTTCTGTAGTTTTATCGCGGTGCTGGGGCCTTCTGACCCAGTAATTGTGACCTAGGACCGGGAAACTTGCCAGAGCACATCGGCAACTCATGGGCTATCAGTTGGTGGTGGTTGCAGAATTTTCCGATGTGCCGTTTAGTCTGGGCACGGTTCCAAACAAAGCGGACACACACACACACACACACACACACACACACACACACACACACACCTTTATTACCTTTATTAATAATTTTAGAATAGAATAACCTTTATTAATAATAATAAAATAAACACATTTTTTCAATTTACAATGACATGAATAATTGTGAAGCTCGACTATTTATTTTATTTAATTTGGCCCTGAAGCTTTAGGCTTTACTGGGCTCTTATTAAAAATAAGCAGCTAGTTGCTATTAATTAATAATAATAATAAATAAATAAGTAAATAAGTATTATTAATAGCTAAAACATGTATTACAATATTAAACAATATTAGTGGACATTAATCTTAGATTTGTGTTAATATGCCATTATTAATCGGGATTTCAACTTGGTTTTAAACAAATTTACAGTCACAATATTTTTTATGTCGGCATGCAAGTGATTCCAGAGTTTCAATCCAATGAAAATGGGTAGTTTTTGAGATGAAGACAATCTAAATTGAGGTATAACAAGTTTTGATCTCTTTCTGGTCTGATACGAGTGGATTTCTTGATGAGTTACAAAATATCTATTTACCCATTGCAAATTAATGATTTTGTTCTTACACTTGTAAATAAAAATAAAATGTGCTAGTTTGGTTATATCGTTGAGTTTTAGTAGGTTTAGCTCTTTAAATAATGCACTAGAGTGATCAAGGAAATCAGCATCAGATAATAACCTTATTGCTCGTTTTGGATGACAAAGATACCATTTAATGCATTGTTAGCGGAGTTTCCCCAAACAAGGGTGCAGTAAAACTGCAGCATGTTATATAAGGAAGAACAAGAGCATGATAAAGAGTCAATAAAACTTGTTTATGGACTACATTTCTAAGTTTAAACATTATAGCAAAGCTCCTTGAAATCTTTTTCGCGATATAATTTACATGATCACTCCATTGCAAATTCTTATCTAGCATTACACCAAGAAATTTTGTTACAGTACACTCCTTTATGGCGATTTCATTAACATAAAGTTCATCAAGATATACATTTCTTTTATTAGTAAAAATCATGAAATTTGTTTTACTGGTATTTAGGAAGAGTTTATTGGTGGTCAACCATTTCATTGCACTGATGAACTGAATGAAATATATTCTTAGCTGTATTAACATCTTTGCAAGAAAAAGAGATAGTTGAATCATCTGCAAACATTATGAAGTTCAGTATATCAGGTGAACGTGGAAGGTCATTTATATATAATAAAATAACAGTGGACCCAGAACTGAGCCCTGTGGCACACCGAAGCCCGTAGCCAAGGGGGTGCCGGGGGGGGGGGGGGGGGCAAAGCCCACCATGGAAAATAATATGCCCCCCCTGGGAAAACTCAGCACTTTATAAACAGTATTGTTATTCGAGAATTTTTTTTGTATTTTGGTTCTAAGAGGAATAGGTGAAGTGATAAAATAACGTTTATGTAATTATGTTTTCTGCAGTATATTTCGATATTCACAAAAAATGACATTAAATTTTTTCATTGTCCCCCTTGTCAATTTCTCCGCCCCTCCTACTGATTTGGTCTGGCTACGGCCCTGGGCACACCATGTTTGACAAGCGCTTTAGTTGAGCAAACCTTATTTACTGATACAAAATGATATCTATTGGACAAATAAATTTTAAACCAATCACTGATTGCTCCTTTAAAGCCGTAACAATATAATTTATTAAGTAGAATATTATGGTCTATTACATCAAACGCCTTACTCAAATCCATAAATATTTATATCATTATTTCTTTGTTCTCCTTAGCTATATTTACATTTTCCATAAGATTTAAAATAGCCATCTCCGTTGTTTTATTATTACGGAAGCCATATTGATTTGGAGATAATAAATTGTAGGATTCTAAATATCGCTGCATTCTACTTTTTACAATTTTTTCAAAAACTTTGCTGAACACAGATAATGAACACACCGGCCTGTAATTTGTTGCTAGTGTAGGATCACCCCCTTTAAAAAGGGGTGTTATACAACCAGTTTTTATCATTGATGGGAATATTCCTTTGGAAATAGAAATACTTTGATTGATAATTTTAGCCAAAGTTACAGATATCTTATTTTGACAAGTTTCAATATAGGTACAGGAATGTTATGAATATTATTTTTTGTATTTTTTAATTTACCAATAATATTCTGGACCTCATTAGAGGTAGCAGGAACAAAAGAAAATGAATTTAGTGGGCTGGGTAGCATATATTCTAGAAGTGAGTGATCATTATTTATTAATTGTGAGCGAAGCTTATCCGCTATTGAAGTAAAATGTGCATTTAAAGAGTCTACAATAGCAGTATCATCAGTAATTTCTTTATTATCAAACATTTAATCTCTCTATTGAATTTTTCTTAATTTGTTTTCCGAGAAGATTGTTTATAGTTGTCCAAATGTTTTTCATGTCTCCTTTATGTTTGGAAAATTGATTGTTATAATAGTTATATTTTGCAATTTTGATTATTTTAGTTAATTTGTTTCTGTATTGAGTATATTGTATTTTAGGAATTTTGCTCTGTAATTGCAATTTGAATAATTTATCTCTGTTCTTTATTGAAGTGATAATTCCTGGAGTGATCCATGGATTTGCGACACTTTTGGCGAAACTGTTTTTCTCCTTAAAGGAAAGCAAATATTAAAAATATGGAATAAGGTGTCATAGAAGAACTGAAACATATGATCTAGGTCATTTAAAGGTTCGTCACAGTCAAGTCGAGTATTTTCTACAGCCCCAATAAATTTTCTTTTGTTAACCTCTGAGAATATTCTGTAATCAATAGTTGTTTTGTCCGCAACCTGAACAATGTTATAGAATATAGCGTAAGTAGGAAAATGATCACTGATGTTAGTGGTTATAATTCCAGAATTTACGAGAGCATTGCTATTTACAAAAATATTATCAATCGTAGATTCTGTTATTCGATTGCCATAGCTGCAGACTCAAGTGGGTTTGGTAATAGAATGACTAAGATAGAAAGAATTCATTAAGTTTAAAAATTTATGAGAGATTGCTTCAGATTGGAAATTGATGTTGAAGTCACCCGCACCTATGGCATTCGATTTATGAAAGTTGCATAACATATTATATAAGTGAATTAAAAAGCTATTGATATTAGTATTAGGTGGTCTATATATTTCATGGACAGAATATACATTACTTTTGTCTTTTATATTCACAATCAGGTTTTCATTGTCACTATTACATTGAGAAAATACTTCGTTAGAGTCGTAAGTTTGATGCACATACACAGAAATACTCCCACCAATCTGACCATCTCTTATAGTATGATAAGCAACGTAATTATCTATATTATATACGCAGGGGTGGCCAAGTTTCCTGAACCCAAGAGCCACATACGACGTTTTTCAGATGTACGAAAGCCGGAAAATATTTTAAAAAGAATTTAATTATTAAAAACATATACTGTACATATAGTTATACTCACATTATTAAATTGTTTAATTACTGCTTGTAGAAGGCTTAGTTTGGGTCTTCATTTTGGCTGTTAATGCTTTAAAGTCTGGCTGATGTGATGTTAAGGCGGTATGAAGAAGCTTAGTCAGGTGTTCGTTAGTGAGGGCAGCACGATGTTTTGACTTTACAAACTTCATTACCGAGAAAAGTGCTTCACAGCAATATCGCTAGTTGAGGGTTATCTTTAATATCTGTGGATTCATCGAAGGCCAAACTGAATGCAACAGAATTCTTCAAATCACTCTGCAACGAGCATGCACAGTAATTTTGAATAGAATAGAATAGAATAACCTTTATTAATAATAAAATAAATACAGTAGTCTTTTTACAATTTACAATTTTTACAATGACATAAATAATTGTGAAGCTCGACTATTTATTTATTTTTTTTTTTATTTGGCCCTTAAGCTTTAGGCTTTACTGGGCTCTTATTAAAATAAGCAGCTAGCCGTTATAAATTAATAATAATAAAATAAATAAATAAGTATTATTAATAGTTAAAGCCTGTATTTCAATATTAAACAATATTAATGGACAATATTAAACATTATTAGTGGACATTAATCCAAGATTTTTGTTAGTATCCCATTATTAATCGGTATTTTAACTTGGTTTTAAACAAATTTACATTCGCAATATTTTTTATATCGGCATGCAAGTCATTCCATAGTTTCAATCCAATGAAAATGGGTAGTTTTTGAGATGAAGACAATCTAAATTGAGGTATAACAAGCTTTGATCTATTTCTGGTCTGATACGGGTGGATTTCTTGATGAGTTACAAAATATCTATTTACCCATTGCAAATTAATGATTTTGCTCTTACACTCGTAAATAAAAATAAAATGTGCCAGTTTGGTTATATCATTGAGCTTTAGTAGGTTTAGCTCTTTAAATAATGCACTAGAGTGATCAAGGAAATCAGCATCAGATAATAACCTTATTGCTCGTTTTTGGATGACAAAGATACCATTTAATGCGTTGTTAGCGGAGTTTCCCCAAACAAGGGTGCAGTATGTTATATAAGGAAGAACAAGAGTATGATAAAGAGTCAATAAAACTTGTTTAGGGACTACATTTCTAAGTTTAAACATTATAGCAACGCTCCTTGAAATCTTTTTCGCGATATAATTTACATGATCACTCCATTGCAAATTCTTATCTAGCATTACACCAAGAAATTTTGTTACAGTACACTCCTTTATGGTGATTTCATTAACATTGAGTTCATCAAGATATACATTTCTTTTATTAGTAAAAATCATGAAATTTGTTTTACTGGTATTTAGGAAGAGTTTATTGGTGGTCAACCATTTCATTACACTGATGAATTCTGAATGAAATATATTCTTAGCTGTATTAACATCTTTGCAAGAAAAGGAGAGAGTTGTATCATCTGCAAACATTATGAAGTTCAGTATATCAGATGAACGTGGAAAGTCATTCATTATAATAAAAATAACAGTGGACCCAGCACTGAGCCCTGTGGCACACCATGTTTGACAAGCGCTTTAGTGGAGCAAACCTTATTTACTGATACAAAATTATATCTATCGGACAAATAACTTTTAAACCAATCACTGATTGCCCCTCTAAAGCCGTAACAATACAATTTATTAAGTAGAATATTATGGTCTATTACATCAAACGCCTTACTCAAATCCATAAATATTGACATCATTATTTCTTTGTTCTCCTTAGCTATATTTACATTTTCCATAAGATTTAAAATAGCCATTTCCGTTGTTCTATTATTACGGAAGCCATATTGATTTGGAGATAATAAATTGTAAGATTCTAAATATCGCTGCATTCTACTTTTTACAATTTTTTCGAAAGCTTTGCTGAACACAGATAATGAACACACCGGCCTGTAATTTGTTGCTAGTGTAGGATCACCCCTTTAAAAGAGGTGTTATACAACCAGTTTTTAGCATTGATGGGAATATTCCTTTGGAAATACTTTGATTGATAATTTTAGCCAAAGTTACAGATATCTTATCTTTAACAAGTTTCAATATAGGTACAGGAATGTTATGAATGTTATTTTTTGTATTTTTTAATTTACCAATAATATTCTGCACCTCAGTAGAGGTAGCAGGAACAAAAGAAAATGAATTTAGTGGGCTGGGTGGCATATATTCTAGAAGTGAGTGATCATTATTTATTAATTGTGAGCGAAGCTTATCCGCTATTGAAGTAAAATGTGCATTTAAAGAGTCTGCAATAGCAGTATCATCAGTGATTTCTTTATTATCAACATTTAATTTCTCTATTGGATTTTTCTTAATTTGTTTTCCGAGAAGATTGTTTATGGTTGTCCAAATGTTTTTCATGTCTCCTTTATGTTTGGAAAATTGATTGTTATAATAGTTATTTTTGCAATTTTGATTATTTTAGTTAATTTGTTTCTGTATTGAGTATATTGTATTTTAGGAATTTTGCTCTGTAATTGCAATTTGAATAATTTATCTCTGTTCTTTATTGAAGTGATAATTCCTTGAGTGATCCATGGATTTGCGACCCTTTTGGGCGAAACTGTTTTTCTCCTTAAAGGAAAGCAAATATTAAAAATATGGAATAAGGTGTCATAGAAGAACTGAAACATATGATCTGGGTCAATTAAAGGTTCGTCACAGTCAGTCAAGTCGAGTATTTTCTACTGCCCCAATAAATTTTCTTTTGTTAACCTCTGAGAATATTCTGTAATCAATAGTTGTTTTGTCCGCAACCTGAACAATGTTATTGAAAATAGCGTAAGTAGGAAAATGATCACTGATGTTAGTGGTTATAATTCCAGAGTTTACAAGGGCATTGCTATTTACAAATATATATCAATCGTAGATTCTGTTATTCGATTGCCATAACTGCAGACTCGAGTGGGTTTGGTAATAGAATGATTAAGATAGAAAGAATTCATTAAGTTTAAAAATTTATGAGAGATTGTTTCAGATTGCAAATTGATGTTGAAGTCTCCCGCAACTATGGCATTCGATTTATGAAAGTTGCATAACATGTTATCTAAGTGAATTAAAAAGCTATTGATATTAGTATTAGGTGTCTAATATTGCATGGACAGAATATACATTACTTTTGTCTTTTATTCACAATCAGGTTTTCATTGTCACTATTACATAGAGAAAATACTTCGTTAGAGTCGTAAGTTTGATGCACATACACAGAGATACCCCCCCCCCCCCCAATCTGACCATCTCTTACAGTATGATAAGCAACGTAATTATCTATATTATATAGGTTTTTAATACTACTATTTAACCAAGCACTGATCTGGGAAATACGTCTCTCTGTAGTGTGGCGGGAAATAGAAATACTTGCTATTTGTTCTCGAAGCTTTGTGTTATCTGGAGCGAGAATTGCAGTAACATCGGCAATATTCTTCTTCACAAATTCTCCACTACTGTAGGGAAGTTGAGCACGAGCAATATTCCATGCCGTAACAAAACTAGCTTCAGTAGTTAAGTCAGCTGTCTTACACAATGATGAAAGTACAGTTTGTTGAGCAACTAGGCTAGATTTCAACATTGTTAACTTAGTCTTCCGCAATTCTGATTTGGGAGGATATTCCGTAATAAAATTTTTATGGTTAGTTTCATGATGACGCTTTAAGTTACTGGCTTTAAAGTGATTGAGTGCCACGTGGCAGATAAGACACACAGGTTTCCCACCCTTAACAGTAAAGGCAAAGCTCTCCTCCCACTCCTGTTTAAAAACTCTATTTTCTTCTTCATATTTCCGTTTCTTACACTTTGTCTGCTCATCATTTTAATCAACTAAGGGGTTGTATAACTTTCACTTGTATAGCTGAGAAAAATAGAAAAATAGCCACTGTTTGATCTAAGAAGCCAATTTTAAAACACACTCACTCGTTACTACACGCGACCCGCAGGGTAGCTCGAGGGGTACTGGACACTGGTGAGTGGCGATTGGTATTAATTACATAATTATCCCTCTTTGTGCCTGTCACGCAAAAGAAATTGTCGTACGCATGACGTATTTTATTGTCAATTCAATTTTTCCTTGTTTTTTTTATATTTTTTTGTTATGTGAAAAAAAAATTATATTTGTATTATGAATTTTGTCTTTATGATAAAACAATAAAAACCAAAATTGTCTCGTGAGCAGCAGTTAAGAACCTCGAGTGCCGCATGCGGCTCGCGAGCCGGGGTTTGGCCACCGTTGTTATATAGGTTTTTAATACTACTATTTAACCAGGTTTCCGTGAGAATTATAACACTAAATTTGACCGTAGAAGTTTTCAAAAGGGCCAATAAGTAGTTATAGTTCCTAGGTAAGCTTCGAATGTTTAGATTTAGCACTGAAAGATTTTTATAAATATCTTTTTATAATACAAAGGCATTAAACTCATCTATCGATGAGACCATGCAATTGCCTACACCAGATTCCTGTTCTAGATTCTCTAAACTGGATACAGAATTTTTTGGTAATGAATTGAAATGATTAATATCGACACATATACTATGAAAGTCTTTATCGATGAAAGCCATTTAACGGTAGTTCTCAAACAATTTCACTAAATACAGAATACGGGAATAAGGGGTTACCGCCCGTTGAGCCGAGAAAGGGAAAGTCGACTGTTGAGATGTATGCGGAGTTATTCGCAGGCCTCCTGTGTGCTGACTGTCGGCTGGCGTTTTCGTAGTTCTCATAGCTTCGAATGCTTCTTCACTAACAAGGTGAACTCCTTTGACCGAAGTATTCCGCGTTGGAGGAGTCTCTCTTTCTTTAATAATTAACTTCGCTCCAAGGAAGTAGGCAATAGCGAACTCAAAATTCAACAAGTTAAGAATGGCAAACCTAATGTTTCAACAGGGAAAAATACTTCGAAAAAAAAATATGCTCCACTATTTCCATATAGCCAATTGATGGGGTTGTACTTGTATCAACTAAACCGAACACCCATACTTGATATGCGGGATATTTTTGCTACCCGCACACGAAGGGTAGCAAAAATAACTGAATGCCCGGTTAGGTTAATTGAATGCCCTGTTAGGTCAACTGAATACCTGGTTAGGTTCATTGAGTGCCCGGTTAGGTCAACTGTACGCCCTTGACGATTGGTTAGGTTTAGTCGTGATATTTTTGTTAAAACAAACGAATATCACGACTAAACCTAACCAATCGTCAAGGGCGTACAGTTGACCTAACCGGGCACTCAATGAACCTAACCAGGTATTCATTTGACCTAACAGGGCATTCAATTAACCTAACCGGGCATTCAGTTTTTTTTGCTACCCTTCGTGTGCGGGTAGCAAAAATATCCCGCATATCAAGTATGGGTGTTCGGTTTAGTTGATACAAGTACAACCCCATCAATGGCTATATGGAAATAGTGGAGCATATTTTTTTTTTTCGAAGTATTTTTCCCTGTTGAAACATTAGGTTTGCCATTCTTAACTTGTTGAATTTTGAGTTCGCTATTGCCTACTTCCTTGGAGCGAAGTTAATTATTAAAGAAAGAGACTCCTCCAACGCGGAATACTTCGGTCAAAGGAGTTCACCTTGTTAGTGAAGAAGCATTCGAAGCTATGAGAACTACGAAAACGCCAGCCGACAGTCAGCACACAGGAGGCCTGGCGAATAACTCCGCATACAATCTCAACAGTCGACTTTCCCTTTCTCGGCTCAACTGGGTGGTAACCCCTTATTCCCGTATTCTGTATTTAGTGAAATTGTTTGAGAACTACCGTTAAATGGCTTTCATCGATAAAGACTTTCATAGTATATGTGTCGATATTAATCATTTCAATTCATTACCAAAAAATTCTGTATCCAGTTTTAGAGAATCTAGAACAGGAATCTGGTGTAGGCAATTGCATGGTCTCATCGATAGATGAGTTTAATGCCTTTGTATTATAAAAAGATATTTATAAAAATCTTTCAGTGCTAAATCTAAACATTCGAAGCTTACCTAGGAACTATAACTACTTATTGGCCCTTTTGAAAACTTCTACGGTCAAATTTAGTGTTATAATTCTCACGGAACCTGTTAAATAGGTATTAAAAACCTATATAACAACGGTGGCCAAACCCCGGCTCGCGAGCCGCATGCGGCACTCGAGGTTCTTAACTGCTGCTCACGAGACAATTTTGGTTTTTATTGTATTTATCATAAAAGACAAAATTCCTAATACAAATATAATTTTTTTTCACATAACAAAAATATAAAAAAACAAGGAAAAATTGAATTGACAATAAAATACGTCATGCGTACGACAATTTCTTTTGCGTGACAGGCACAAGAGGGATAATTATGTAATTAATACCAATCGCCACTCACCAGTGTCCATACCCCTCGAGCTACCCTGCGGTCGCGTGTAGTAACGAGTGAGTGTGTTTTAAAATTGGCTTCTTAGATCAAACGTGGCTATTTTTCTATTTTTCTCAGCTATACAAGTGAAAGTTATACAACCCCTTAGTTGATTAAATGACTGAGCAGACAAGTGTAAGAAACGGAAATATGAAGAAGAAAATAAGTTTTTTAACAGGAGTGGGAGGAGAGCTTTGCCTTTACTGTTAAGGGTGGGAAACCTGTGTGTCTTATCTGCCACGTGGCACTCAATCACTTTAAAGCCAGTAACTTAAAGCGTCATCATGAAACTAACCTAAAAATTTTATTACGGAATATCTCCCAAATCAGAATTGCGGAAGACTAAGTTAACAATGTTGAAATCTAGCCTAGTTGCTCAACAAACTGTACTTTCATCATTGTGTAAGACAGCTGACTTAACTACTGAAGCTAGTTTTGTTACGGCATGGAATTTGCTCGTGCTCAACTTCCCTACAGTAGTGGAGAATTTGTGAAGAAGAATATTGCCGATGTTACTGCAATTCTCGCTCCAGATAACACAAAGCTTCGAGAACAAATAGCAAGTATTTCTATTCCCGCCACACTACGAGAGACGTATTTCCCAGATCAGTGCTTGGTTAAATAGTAGTATTAAAAACCTATATAATATAGATAATTACGTTGCTTATCATACTGTAAGAGATGGTCAGATTGGGGGGGGGGTGATCTCTGTGTATGTGCATCAACTTACGACTCTAACGAAGTATTTTCTCTATGTAATAGTGACAATGAAAACCTGATTGTGAATATAAAAGACAAAAGTAATGTATATTCTGTCCATGCAATATATAGACCACCTAATACTAATATCAATAGCTTTTTAATTCACTTAGATAACATGTTATGCAACTTTCATAAATCGAATGCCATAGTTGCGGGAGACTTCAACATCAATTTGCAATCTGAAACATCTCTCATAAATTTTTAAACTTAATGAATTCTTTCTATCTTAGTCATTCTATTACCAAACCCACTCGAGTCTGCAGTTATGGCAATCGAATAACAAATCTACGATTGATAATATATTTGTAAATAGCAATGCCCTTGTAAACTCTGGAATTATAACCACTACATCAGTGATCATTTTCCTACTTACGCTATTTTCAATAACATTGTTCAGGTTGCGGACAAAACAACTATTGATTACAGAATATTCTCAGAGGTTAACAAAAGAAAATTTATTGGGGCAGTAGAAAATACTCGACTTGACTGTGACGAACCTTTAATTGACCCAGATCATATTTCAGTTCTTCTATGACACCTTATTCCATATTTTTAATATTTGCTTTCTTTAAGGAGAAAAACAGTTTCGCCCAAAAGGGTCGCAAATCCATGGATCACTCAAGGAATTATCACTTCAATAAAGAACAGAGATAAATTATTCAAATTGCAATTAGAGCAAAATTCCTAAAATACAATATACTCAATACAGAAACAAATTAACTAAAATAATCAAAATTGCAAAATATAACTATTATAACAATCAATTTTCCAAACATAAAGGAGACATGAAAAACATTTGGACAACCATAAACAATCTTCTCGGAAAACAAATTAAGAAAAATCCAATAGAGAAATTAAATGTTGATAATAAAGAAATCACTGATGATACTGCTATTGCAGACTCTTTAAATGCACATTTTACTTCAATAGCGGATAAGCTTCGCTCACAATTAATAAATAATGATCACTCACTTCTAGAATATATGCCACCCAGCCCACTAAATTCATTTTCTTTTGTTCCTGCTACCTCTACTGAGGTGCAGAATATTATTGGTAAATTAAAAAATACAAAAAATAACATTCATAACATTCCTGTACCTATATTGAAACTTGTTAAAGATAAGATATCTGTAACTTTGGCTAAAATTATCAATCAAAGTATTTCCAAAGGAATATTCCCATCAATGCTAAAAACTGGTTGTATAACACCTCTTTTTAAAGGGGGTGATCCTACACTAGCAACAAATTACAGGCCGGTGTGTTCATTATCTGTGTTCAGCAAAGCTTTCGAAAAAATTGTAAAAAGTAGAATGCAGCGATATTTAGAATCTTACAATTTATTATCTCCAAATCAATATGGCTTCCGTAATAATAGAACAACGGAAATGGCTATTTTAAATCTTATGGAAAATGTAAATATAGCTAAGGAGAACAAAGAAATAATGATGTCAATATTTATGGATTTGAGTAAGGCGTTTGATGTAATAGACCATAATATTCTACTTAATAAATTGTATTGTTACGGCTTTAGAGGGGCAATCAGTGATTGGTTTAAAAGTTATTTGTCCGATAGATATAATTTTGTATCAGTAAATAAGGTTTGCTCCACTAAAGCGCTTGTCAAACATGGTGTGCCACAGGGCTCAGTGCTGGGTCCACTGTTATTTTTATTATATATGAATGACTTTCCACGTTCATCTGATATACTGAACTTCATAATGTTTGCAGATGATACAACTCTCTCCTTTTCTTGCAAAGATGTTAATACAGCTAAGAATATATTTCATTCAGAATTCATCAGTGTAATGAAATGGTTGACCACCAATAAACTCTTCCTAAATACCAGTAAAACAAATTTCATGATTTTTACTAATAAAAGAAATGTATATCTTGATGAACTCAATGTTAATGAAATCACCATAAAGGAGTGTACTGTAACAAAATTTCTTGGTGTAATGCTAGATAAGAATTTGCAATGGAGTGATCATGTAAATTATATCGCGAAAAATTTCAAGGAGCGTTGCTATAATGTTTAAACTTAGAAATGTAGTCCCTAAACAAGTTTTATTGACTCTTTATCATACTCTTGTTCTTCCTTATATAACATACTGCACCCTTGTTTGGGGAAACTCCGCTAACAACGCATTAAATGGTATCTTTGTCATCCAAAAACGAGCAATAAGGTTATTATCTGATGCTGATTTCCTTGATCACTCTAGTGCATTATTTAAAGAGCTAAACCTACTAAAGCTCAATGATATAACCAAACTGGCACATTTTATTTTTATTTACGAGTGTAAGAGCAAAATCATTAATTTGCAATGGGTAAATAGATATTTTGTAACTCATCAAGAAATCCACCCGTATCAGACCAGAAATAGATCAAAGCTTGTTATACCTCAATTTAGATTGTCTTCATCTCAAAACTACCCATTTTCATTGGATTGAAACTATGGAATGACTTGCATGCCGATATAAAAAATATTGCGAATGTAAATTTGTTTAAAACCAAGTTAAAATACCGATTAATAATGGGATACTAACAAAAATCTTGGATTAATGTCCACTAATAATGTTTAATATTGTCCATTAATATTGTTTAATATTGAAATACAGGCTTTAACTATTAATAATACTTATTTATTTATTTTATTATTATTAATTTATAACGGCTAGCTGCTTATTTTTAATAAGAGCCCAGTAAAGCCTAAAGCTTAAGGGCCAAATAAAAAAAAAAATAAATAAATAGTCGAGCTTCACAATTATTTATGTCATTGTAAAAATTGTAAATTGTAAAAAGACTACTGTATTTATTTTATTATTAATAAAGGTTATTCTATTCTATTCTATTCAAAATTACTGTGCATGCTCGTTGCAGAGTGATTTGAAGAATTCTGTTGCATTCAGTTTGGCCTTCGATGAATCCACAGATATTAAAGATAACCCTCAACTAGCGATATTGCTGTGAAGCACTTTTCTCGGTAATGAAGTTTGTAAAGTCAAAACATCGTGCTGCCCTCACTAACGAACACCTGACTAAGCTTCTTCATACCGCCTTAACATCACATCAGCCAGACTTTAAAGCATTAACAGCCAAAATGAAGACCCAAACTAAGCCTTCTACAAGCAGTAATTAAACAATTTAATAATGTGAGTATAACTATATGTACAGTATATGTTTTTAATAATTAAATTCTTTTTAAAATATTTTCCGGCTTTCGTACATCTGAAAAACGTCGTATGTGGCTCTTGGGTTCAGGAAACTTGGCCACCCCTGCGTATATAATATAGATAATTACGTTGCTTATCATACTATAAGAGATGGTCAGATTGGTGGGAGTATTTCTGTGTATGTGCATCAAACTTACGACTCTAACGAAGTATTTTCTCAATGTAATAGTGACAATGAAAACCTGATTGTGAATATAAAAGACAAAAGTAATGTATATTCTGTCCATGAAATATATAGACCACCTAATACTAATATCAATAGCTTTTTAATTCACTTATATAATATGTTATGCAACTTTCATAAATCGAATGCCATAGGTGCGGGTGACTTCAACATCAATTTCCAATCTGAAGCAATCTCTCATAAATTTTTAAACTTAATGAATTCTTTCTATCTTAGTCATTCTATTACCAAACCCACTTGAGTCTGCAGCTATGGCAATCGAATAACAGAATC
Source organism: Bathynomus jamesi (assembly GCA_023014485.1). Taxonomy (NCBI): domain Eukaryota; kingdom Metazoa; phylum Arthropoda; class Malacostraca; order Isopoda; family Cirolanidae; genus Bathynomus; species Bathynomus jamesi. The sequence goes on along the minus strand of JAJOZX010004993.1, from coordinate 332,762 downwards.
TACGATTGATAATATTTTTGTAAATAGCAATGCTCTCGTAAATTCTGGAATTATAACCACTAACATCAGTGATCATTTTCCTACTTACGCTATATTCTATAACATTGTTCAGGTTGCGGACAAAACAACTATTGATTACAGAATATTCTCAGAGGTTAACAAAAGAAAATTTATTGGGGCTGTAGAAAATACTCGACTTGACTGTGACGAACCTTTAAATGACCTAGATCATATGTTTCAGTTCTTCTATGACACCTTATTCCATATTTTTAATATTTGCTTTCCTTTAAGGAGAAAAACAGTTTCGCCCAAAAGTGTCGCAAATCCATGGATCACTCCAGGAATTATCACTTCAATAAAGAACAGAGATAAATTATTCAAATTGCAATTACAGAGCAAAATTCCTAAAATACAATATACTCAATACAGAAACAAATTAACTAAAATAATCAAAATTGCAAAATATAACTATTATAACAATCAATTTTCCAAACATAAAGGAGACATGAAAAACATTTGGACAACTATAAACAATCTTCTCGGAAAACAAATTAAGAAAAATTCAATAGAGAGATTAAATGTTTGATAATAAAGAAATTACTGATGATACTGCTATTGTAGACTCTTTAAATGCACATTTTACTTCAATAGCGGATAAGCTTCGCTCACAATTAATAAATAATGATCACTCACTTCTAGAATATATGCTACCCAGCCCACTAAATTCATTTTCTTTTGTTCCTGCTACCTCTAATGAGGTCCAGAATATTATTGGTAAATTAAAAAATACAAAAAATAATATTCATAACATTCCTGTACCTATATTGAAACTTGTCAAAAATAAGATATCTGTAACTTTGGCTAAAATTATCAATCAAAGTATTTCTATTTCCAAAGGAATATTCCCATCAATGATAAAAACTGGTTGTATAACACCCCTTTTTAAAGGGGGTGATCCTACACTAGCAACAAATTACAGGCCGGTGTGTTCATTATCTGTGTTCAGCAAAGTTTTTGAAAAAATTGTAAAAAGTAGAATGCAGCGATATTTAGAATCCTACAATTTATTATCTCCAAATCAATATGGCTTCCGTAATAATAAAACAACGGAGATGGCTATTTTAAATCTTATGGAAAATGTAAATATAGCTAAGGAGAACAAAGAAATAATGATATAAATATTTATGGATTTGAGTAAGGCGTTTGATGTAATAGACCATAATATTCTACTTAATAAATTATATTGTTACGGCTTTAAAGGAGCAATCAGTGATTGGTTTAAAATTATTTGTCCAATAGATATCATTTTGTATCAGTAAATAAGGTTTGCTCAACTAAAGCGCTTGTCAAACATGGTGTGCCCAGGGCCGTAGCCAGACCAAATCAGTAGGAGGGGCGGAGAAATTGACAAGGGGGACAATGAAAAAATTTAATGTCATTTTTTGTGAATATCGAAATATACTGCAGAAAACATAATTACATAAACGTTATTTTATCACTTCACCTATTCCTCTTAGAACCAAAATACAAAAAAAATTCTCGAATAACAATACTGTTTATAAAGTGCTGAGTTTTCCCAGGGGGGGCATATTATTTTCCATGGTGGGCTTTGCCCCCCCCCCCCCCCCCGGCACCCCCTTGGCTACGGGCTTCGGTGTGCCACAGGGCTCAGTTCTGGGTCCACTGTTATTTTTATTATATATAAATGACCTTCCACGTTCACCTGATATACTGAACTTCATAATGTTTGCAGATGATTCAACTATCTCTTTTTCTTGCAAAGATGTTAATACAGCTAAGAATATATTTCATTCAGTTCATCAGTGCAATGAAATGGTTGACCACCAATAAACTCTTCCTAAATACCAGTAAAACAAATTTCATGATTTTTACTAATAAAAGAAATGTATATCTTGATGAACTTTATGTTAATGAAATCGCCATAAAGGAGTGTACTGTAACAAAATTTCTTGGTGTAATGCTAGATAAGAATTTGCAATGGAGTGATCATGTAAATTATATCGCGAAAAAGATTTCAAGGAGCTTTGCTATAATGTTTAAACTTAGAAATGTAGTCCATAAACAAGTTTTATTGACTCTTTATCATGCTCTTGTTCTTCCTTATATAACATGCTGCAGTTTTACTGCACCCTTGTTTGGGGAAACTCCGCTAACAATGCATTAAATGGTATCTTTGTCATCCAAAAACGAGCAATAAGGTTATTATCTGATGCTGATTTCCTTGATCACTCTAGTGCATTATTTAAAGAGCTAAACCTACTAAAACTCAACGATATAACCAAACTAGCACATTTTATTTTTATTTACAAGTGTAAGAACAAAATCATTAATTTGCAATGGGTAAATAGATATTTTGTAACTCATCAAGAAATCCACTCGTATCAGACCAGAAAGAGATCAAAACTTGTTATACCTCAATTTAGATTGTCTTCATCTCAAAAACTACCCATTTTCATTGGATTGAAACTCTGGAATCACTTGCATGCCGACATAAAAAATATTGTGACTGTAAATTTGTTTAAAACCAAGTTGAAATCCCGATTAATAATGGCATATTAACACAAATCTAAGGATTAATGTCCACTAATATTGTTTAATATTGTAATACATGTTTTAGCTATTAATAATACTTATTTACTTATTTATTTATTTATTATTATTAATTAATAGCAACTAGCTGCTTATTTTTAATAAGAGCCCAGTAAAGCCTAAAGCTTCAGGGCCAAATTAAATAAAATAAATAGTCGAGCTTCACAATTATTCATGTCATTGTAAATTGAAAAAATGTGTTTATTTTATTATTATTAATAAAGGTTATTCTATTCTAAAATTATTAATAAAGGTAATAAAGGTGTGTGTGTGTGTGTGTGTGTGTGTGTGTGTGTGTGTGTGTGTCCGCTTTGTTTGGAACCGTGCCCAGACTAAACGGCACATCGGAAAATTCTGCAACCACCACCAACTGATAGCCCATGAGTTGCCGATGTGCTCTGGCAAGTTTCCCGGTCCTAGGTCACAATTACTGGGTCAGAAGGCCCCAGCACCGCGATAAAACTACAGAAAAGAACGCAACCGTAGTGGGGGAGGGGGAGGGGTAATTGGGGTAGTGGGGGTGGGGGTAATGGGGAGAGGGGTGGGGGTAATCGGGGTAATGGCATTTTTTACTTTTGTGTGGTAATGGCGTTTTTTAAAATTTTGTAGCTGGATCACAGTGCTACCCGCCCGGAGGGCCAAGTTGTACAACGGTCGCGAGCGATAACGAGCTACCGCTTGTATTATACTAATGTTTCTGAAATGACGTTGATGGGCCAAACCTAGGTGTTAACATGGTTACTGGCATGTTCTATGTTCATACCATATTTCTACACCGTATGACGAACATCGACTCTAAAAATGAATCCAGCTCAAGATAAAATTGCACAGCGAGGCCGGATAATTGATATGTGGGAAGTAGGCCTCTCTGTAGCTAATATAGCCATGGAACTGGGAATTTCGAATCCTACTGTTCGACGCTGGATGCAGAGGTGGCAGGAGACTGGGAATCTGGTAGATCGTCCTAAGTGTAGGGCACGAAGAAAGACCACCCCAGAAGAAAACCGGAGAATAATCAACGAAGTGCAGAACGTTCCTATCAACAACGCAGTCGCCATTTGGGAGACACTACATATGGGCGTGTCAGTGGACACCGTAAGGAGACGGTTGCATGAAGCAGGATATCACCACCGTACTCCTGCCAAAAAAGAGAGGCTCGAGGAACGACATCGTCAGGCCAGGCTCTCGTTTGCTCGCCAGCATATACAGTAAATGATGATCTCGCATACTGAAGCAGAGTTATCTTCTCTCACGAGAAGACGTTTGCGTCTACAACTGACGGCTGTCTTTGGTGTTGGCGACAGGACAACACGAGATATGCCCGCCAAAATATTTACGAAGTGGCACGGAGTGGGCACGTGACGGCGAATGTGTGGGGATGGATGCACCTGCAAGGACTAGGAGAGGTGATTGAGATCCACGGGAGGTTTACGGCAGATCAATATATAGAGATCATGGCGGAGGTGATGCTGCCTTTTGTACCCGCGTATGCCTTGCCCTATCCTGAGCAGATTATCTTTATGCAGGTATGTTGTATTTGTGTGTTATAGCATATTATATTATTACTAGAGTAAGATTTATGTATTACACGCATTTGTATGTCCGGTTTCCACATTTACATGGGACGAATAATGGTCATAAAATTGTTCTTTAACTCTTTCAGTACTATGACAACACTTTAGGATTTTATTCTAGATAACTACAGACTGTATTATTTGTATACGGCGTACAATTACATTTAGCTGAGAGAAACCTCTAATACATAGGGGTTAAAACCTATCTCGAATAGTGGGTTACTGATGAAACGTATGAATGAGATATAATTTTACTTTTAATATTTAAAATCCATTTTCAGGACAACTCTCTCATCTACACCGCCAAGATTGTTAGAAGGTGGTTTGAGGAGCAGCGAAATCTAGAACTACTGGACTGACCTAGTAAGCGGTGTGACCTCAACCCCATTGAGAACTTGTGGGGGAATGTGGTGAACTCGTGGGAGCCTGGGCAGGAGTGGACCAGCCGCCAACTGCTGGATCACACTATGACTGAGTGGGAGATGTTCCGAAGGAACCCACACATCATACATAACCATATTGTATCTATACCACACAGATTACAAGATGTAATAGACAATAACGGGGGCTGGACCAAATACTAACTATGAACTGGGTATAGCTGTGCCATTTATGTTAATCTATGGCAAATTGTGAGCATTTTGTATGACTGTTAGAAAATCTAGAAGAGTAAGAGCCATTGTTGTCCCAAGGCGATATGATGACTAAGCTGATTGATGCAGCATTGCTTGTATATATTAAGTTAAGGTATATATACATATATCCATCTCATAATTGTAAGGTTAGTGAAAAATTCACTTAATTTAGAGCTAGCATTTTGAGCGCTTGTGGCATCATTGTTTGGGCACTCTTGTGGCATCATTTTTTTGGGGGCGCTGCGCGTCCTTCCTACTCGTTTGTTGAATGCGGCACCTACAGGGCGTGGTCTTATAGAGAGCTTTCTTGCAATTCAGTTTGGTTGTTTAGATACAGATTGTTGCATCGTGCAATGGTGCAGGTTGTGTTGTTGTTGCAAGGTTTAGAAAGAAGACCATAAATAGTCCCCCTTTTGTTTTTTATCTTAATTTTATTCAACTGAGGCCTAAGGTAGGCCCACATCGAGTCAGCAACCCTGAGGTAGGACCTAATAGGACCTCCAATCAGTAAGTTTTAGTCTAGCTTACTTGGGCTGTAGGTTAAACTGGCCCTTCAGAGCTTGGCCGTTCACAGCTCAGCTGGGATTCTGAACCCAATAAAATAAGAAAAAAATAACAATGACTATCATTTTGTATGATAAACTATTTAGTAAAACATTCTCAACCATTGCATATTTGTTGTAATAAAGAATTGGTGTTTTATTTTGTAATATATTCCTTGTTAAGATCTAATAATATCGCAACATTGATATTGCAACAGGAAATTTGGAAAACATTAATGGGTTTATCTGTCCATCGTGATTGAATCATTATCTCTCCACATTGATAATACAAATACAATCTGGAAAACACTATTAATATAATAGGTATCAGCCACACACCGGTGGTGATATCCTACTTCATGCAACCGTCACCTTACGGTTTCCACTGACACGTCCATATGTAGTCTCTCCTGAACGGGACAGCAAGCAACAATATGTCAACACCACGGTTTGGCCCATCAACGTCATTTCACAAACATTAGTATAATATTGTATGAATTTATAAGTTGTAATAGCTTGGGGTTAGTGACCCCGCTAAGTTACTAGGTTTCTAAACAACAAACAAAGGCACTTACCAGTGCGTTGAATTAGATATTCTTTAGGGCCTACCATAGATTTCCTGCGTCCCACAAAGCAGTCTACCTAAACTCTCTAACTTTACTAATTTAGAAGCTATAGACATTACCCCTAACTATTATAAGTTATTAACAACTTTCTACCCCATTTGTCACCTTAGAAACATCACCAAATTAAACTTCGCACCAACGATTTAGTCAGATATGAATAACCATGCTCTAGTCCAGCCAAAAACAAAACGAACAGCCGCGTTGCTCTGTTTATCCCTTCGTGTTGCCATTCAGCTTTCTTTTAGTGATTTTTCCCTTTAGTGTTACACCCGTTTATACTTGCTTAACGGATTAAACCAAACTACAGAAATACAAATAGTTTAAATGCGAGGTACCAACTCCAGTATAATGTTTCTTGGAAGCACGAAGTGGCTAAGCTTTAGGAAAGATTGAAGTCTTCGTGAATTCAAACAAACAAACAAACACTTTATTTCAGACTCAACAGGTACAAACATTATACAAGAGGTCCATAGAAGATTAAGAGATAGTTGTCTGGAGCACTGACTAAGTAGGCCAGTGAATCACTGTGTATAATGACTATACAATTGCCTACGCTACTGCGTCCAGATTTCAGATTTATACAATATATCGGAGACCAGTCCACTAACCATGGTTTCTATTCAGTGATGAGCTGCCAAAATTTTAACAACCGGTTCCCTATATAAAAGGTTCTGATTTAAAGGATGTGCCACAGTATGTAGTTTTTGTACCTTTCTCCACGAGAAGTGGCAATGCATTGTGTCATTGGAGTTGTACTCGTACTTAATAAAAAAAAAAATTTAGAATAAATTTGAAAAGAAGAAAATATGAAGAATATTTAAGTATATTAGTTATTACTAATTAGGTAGTAATTACAAAATATCTTCAAGATAACAGAGAAAGAAATTATTATTTTGAAGAACATTTAAATACATACCTTATTTAATACTAATTAGGTAGTAATTTCCAAATGGCCAGATAGTGCTATTTTTCCTTTGCATTTGAAGTTTATTTTGTACATCGTTTTATTTGTACACCGTTTTATAAGATTATTCGGTTTTAAGATCATTTTATAACAATATTTGTTTTCGTAACAATTTTACAACCGGTTCTAAAATGCTTCAAAATTTTAATAACCGGTTCGCGCGAACCAGTGCGAACCGGCTCCAGCTCACCACTTCTTCTGTTATCTTACTGACTGACTCACTAAGCCTAGTGATAAATCTAAATACAAAATTGCGAATGACACTGGCACAGTTAGGCACCTTATTGACTACATACAGCATACTGACACTAGAAGAAGCACCATTTACAAATCTTGGAGTCCTTAATAAACTCCTAAAAACATTATTATATGCAATATATAATTTCCTCAAATTATACATCCTGTAGTTCCACCACAAATGAGCTGTATACATTGGAGTACAAAAAGGTTTGAACAAAATCAACTTAACATTTACTGAACACATATAAAATTTCCTAACCAAAGTATTTCCCTGAGCATATAATTGTCTACATTGCCTTAGAATATCACAGTCATCTGAAAGACTATCCGTTAATATGTGGCCAAGATACTTAGTCTGGGTTACTTCTGACAGCACCTTGATCCTCATAATCGTAACATGACTCTTCTCAGGATTATATTTTATGTCGTTATCCTTTCCATACCTTTCACACACCTTCAAAAGTGTGCTGAGCCCTTTTACAGATGGAGAAATAAGAACTAGATCATCTGCATACATCAGATGATTAACAATCATTGTACCAATATAACAGCCTATTTTACAGGTGTTCAGCACAACAGAAAGATTATCCATATAAACATTGAATAAGTAGGGGGTAGTATCCCTCCCTGCCTGACACCATTGGTCACAGAGAATGGCTCTGAATTAACTCCACCCCATCTTACAATCATTGTCCGGTGATTATACCAGAATATTAATATACGGACCAAGTAACCAGGTACATTACGATTTACAAGTTTCATGAATAATTTGTCATGATTAACACGATCAAATGCTTTAGAGGCATCCAGGAAACACAAAAATACATTAGCATCTAGAGTTTGGTATTTACAGACCATTTCCTTCAAGGCATACACACACATATCAGTACTGTGTTTCTTTTTAAAATCAAATTGGTTATCATTGCATACAGGTAACATTGAAGTCTATTAATGAGTATATATTCAAACACCTTAGACATAATACTGGCCAAGGCTATTGGCCTCTCGTTATCTTTACTGTTGATTTTACCCTTTTTATCTTTTAGTACTGGCACCAAAACAACGGATAACACTGTATCTGGCAAAACACCATGTATCAGCAGTGGCGGTTCCTCATATGGGCAATATGGGCAGCCGCACAGGGCGGCATTTGTGGAGGAGCGGCATGAGCGCCTGCAAAAAAAATAAAAATAAAAATAAGAATAAATAAATAAAGAAATAAATAAAAATAGTTTATTTATGGCAGTTGTGCAATTTAATTTGTATTTTTCCTGTTCATAGTATCATAATTACATTCTCTTAAGTGAGTTATTCTATTTACGTGATGAAGGATTTGTAAAATTCAGAAATTTGAGTCTTTGTTTTGGTTCTGAAGTTCCAACAATTAGTCCAATAAAAAGTTATTTGTGAAGAGTTATGTCTGTCCTTTATTTTTGGGGATTCGAATGTGTGTGTTTTGGCGAACAGGGGGGGGGGGCGCTGAAGGTGAGGTTCGCCCAGGGCGTCATGTAAGCTAGGACCGCCACTGTGTATCAGTAAACCTGTAAAGCACAAAGCTAACAGAGGCACTAATCTGTCACTACTAAATTTCAGATGCTCAGCAGAAATACCATCAATACCACATGATTTGTTACAATCTAAACATTTTATGGCCTGTTTAGTCTCAAATACACTAACTCTTATATCTGGACTATAGGTAGCATCACAATTAACATTATTGTTCTTACGTACAGAGTTAAATAACTCACTGTGGTGTTCCTTCCATAATTTGACGATATTCTCAGTCCCAGTTACATTTTCAATATTAGCAGGGAGACATTACACTATTATTGCACTATTAATTAAAAATCCATTACAATATTTTGCAAGCAATCTGAACAATTAACAAATTATTTTTACATGATTCATCGTAATATGACAGAAAATCAAATCTTTTGACGGATATTACCTCTTATTAACAAACAACTAATTTCATTGTGACAAATACGAACTGAAGTGACATTTGAACGAAATGAAATTTAGCGATTTATTGTATATTGACAATAAAACGTCTTTTGTCAGTGATTTAAATGAAATGTCGAAGTAAATTCTAAATATGATTCTAGCTTTCGGTTTAATCGACTTTGATGTCAAGAAAATTACATTGTTGATTTGTTTTTTGTAAAGGCAGCGTCAATTTTTATTATCGTACTGTGGTTTTAATGTTGCCAATCGTTCATTTTCGAAAGGTTTAACGAGTTCATTTAAAGCTCTGTCATTTGTATCAGTACGTGTCAAAAAGAATAATGATTTGTATATTTTAAACAAATTTCGTCCCATTTCAGCTGCAAAACAGTTATATTTTTTAAAAAATAAATACCCAGTTCCCATTTGCTAAACAATACATCTTAAGTTTAGAGGCAATAATACATTTTAGTTTAGAATGACTAAAGTAAAATTAATGACATTTCTGGAATTAAACAAAACAAAATAAAATATCTTTTATTCAGAAAAAGCATACAAGTGACAGTTTTACAATATTTTGTCTGTGCAATTTAGATATTTGATATGACAATAGTATATTCACAATATTTCTAATCTGAATATGCCGTTTGAAGCCTGGAAGCTCTTTTGGCAAAATTAATGGGACTCAGTTTATTTATCGCATAAAGAGAAGAGAAAATGGCAAGTAAATGTAATAGTATTAACAAAGAGTAATAATAATAATAATAATAAACGTGAATATTTAAAAAAATTTACGTCGTTAATTTTAAATAAAATGATCAACTGCAGGTCTATATTTAGTAGAAAATAAATGATGATTAAAAAAAATAACTAAAAAAGGGTAAATTATGAAATTATAAGTGCCTAATGAAATTTGCATATTTTAGATAGTTAATTATAAAACGGGAACTTATACATCAGTAGGAACTAATGAAGTATTTCTTTAGAGATTTATGAAATACATTTAGTAATGAAACTTGCGTGATATTTATGGGAATTGCATTCCATATATCTGCTCCTTTGAAAGAGAATGCATTTTCTGCATTTTCCATTGAATAGTTTGGTTTGTGTATAAAATCACTGGGCAGTCTAGTGTTATAATAATGATGTATTTGTTGGGTGATTGCTCTTTGAGTGGGTGCTGTACGGTGATTTTTATTGATAATTTTGAACATATTGACAGCAACACTGAGTTTGTATTAAGTCATTTAGTTTTAAAATATTCATCCCTTTAAACAGTGGGGAAGTGTGACTTTGTTGTCATTATTGGAAAGAGTTCGCAGACATTTTTTATAAATGACTTCCAAAGGATGTTTTATATATTTATTTGAGCTACCACAATCAACATGTTGTAATGCAATATAATAAATGTGGGTGGATGAAAGAATAATACAGGGTAAGGAGTGCGTTTTGAGGAAGGGTCTTTTTTAGTTTAAATAATATGAACAGAAACCGTGATATTTTGGATTTGATATGTTGTACGTGGCTTCTGAAATATAGTTTTTCGTCTAAATTAATGCGAAGCACTTTAACCTCATTCACTCTTGTAAGAGTAGTATTCCCAATTTTTATTTGATAGTTTGTATTTGTATGTTTTGTGGTAAACTGGTAATAATCATATAAGATGACTTTGTCAGGTTTAATAAAAGTTTATTAGCACACATATTCTGATTGCTTGTTCATATCATTTATCAGAAAATCTAAATTAAGATGGAAAGAAGCAGGACCGGATTAAGGCTGTGAAGGGCCTAAGGCTAACCTTTGGTTTAGTTTTTATAACCTTTGGTTAGCTTCCGCCCGAATTGTTCATTCTGACGAAGGTCAAGCTTTTCACTCCACCTTAGACCTACAGTTTAACGTGGAATCCGAACCACGCCCCATCAGCAGCCCAGCGTCTTTAACCACTAGGCCACATAGGGTACCCATTTATCTACCAAACACTTTCTTTATTGTGTGGAAGGATGAACAGCTGGGTTTTGCTGCGCGCCGGCTCCCGTCGGGTCTCGAACCCGGGGCCGATGGATTCGTAGTCAGCGACGCTAACCACTACACCACCGAGGCGCATTCGAATAAGAGGAAAACTATATATTGTATATAATTCATAAAATCTTCAAACAAATAGAAATGTACGAGTATATTTATTCAAATTTAACACCTAACAAAAATCAAAGCTATGTACATTTAACCCCCCCCCCCTCCAGCAAAAACAGCATACAATTCAAATAGAGAATGATTTCTTCCTTCCTAGCTTTAAACTGTGATATCAAACAAAACATCCCCCTTTCTTCGACATGCTGAATGATCATTACACTAGGCCCAAATTCCCAACGTCCAGTGTTCCCAGTGGACAAAAAAAAAAAATGTATCCCAAACAGGGCCAAAACGTACCAAAAGACAAAAAGTATCCATTCTATTTGATATATATATATTTTTTTAATTTGATACGACAAGCATATAAAAAATATATTTATGACAGTAAATAAGTAATAATAATAATAATGTTTATTTCATACACAGGCGTGCCTGGTACATATCAAAAGCACAACTGTATATACAAATAAAATAACCTGATTCATTAACCCTTTACCGTCACATGTTGCCTCTAGTTAACTTTTCAAATACATGCATTCATAAATTAACCCCTACAAAAAATTCCGGCGTTATGGGTTAAAACAGATACAGAGGCACAAGTACAAGAACGCTCAACTATGGCACAGAAACACGCAAAAATTAGGTTACAGATGTTGGCATTTGAACCATTATGGCCAGGTGAGCATGCAAGTAATGTTTGATATCACCAGCTGTACAGTTGTCAAAGTCTATCTGCACCAAGTTATACTTATGCCGAATGTTCATATGGTTCACCATAACAACGGGCATATCTAATCACTGATGCAACACTACCATTGCTGTTACACCTTAAGCTTTTTAAAAACAACAATTGTCAGCAATCAACAAGCATTGGGCATGTTAGCAGATCCCAATGAAGCCAAGTGGATTTCATCACTGTAGTAAAATGTACGAAAATGGTTAAAATAAGTGAAAAAAGTATCCCAAATCTGAAAATTTACCCATTTCGTTTCATTGAGGTCAGCGGCGTAAGATAGTACTACCGATATCAAGAAGTATTCAAATGACAGGGGCGTAACCAGACTTAAATTCTATACGCAGGCGCGGATCTACGTCGAGCGAAGCGAGTTGTTGTGGGAAAACCTGCCGAACGTTTCATTTAATTTTTATGCAAATTTATATATTATATGCTAAGCTTTAAATTGATTATTTATCTACTATCATTTTAAAACTTTTTCCAGTACCAAATGACCAACTATCAAGACATGTCATTTTATGGTATGATTTTCCTTAAACCAATACACCCATTAAGTACCCTATGTGTAAATATATTTTACTGCGGGATATTTTGGATCAATGACTTTTCAAAAAATTTTCCTAAAGGATTTTTTTAAAGAAATCTTGTTCAATTGAAAAAACTTTCAAAACTTTCCGGAATTATGATGTGCGCAAAAAAAAAAACTGTACGCATGTGAGTATCATGCGTATGCCTAGTTACGCCCCTGCAAATGATACTTTCGTATCCCCAATGGGAACAATGCCAACGTCTGAAAAACATTTTCGGAAACAGATTAACCCTTTGGAGCCAGTCATACAAAAATGGATGAAATTCATACATATATATCAGGCTGTTGCATAAATTCTGCTCGATTAGAAAACGGACGATAGATAATAGAATAACCTCAAGATAATGTGAAATAGTTTTAGAAATGTCGCAAAATACACGCAGCGACAGGTCCGCACAGGTTTTATCACGATACAGAATGATATAGAATGACTTTTAAGCCTAGTTCTCACTTTCACGGTTGTCGATGCCGGAAGCCCACGGTTTGAATCCATGATTATCCGTGCTAAATTCCTTGGGGGTCCGTGGGGATGACCGGGATAATCCGGCAATATCCCTCGCAAGTCCGGGGCCTCGTTTGAACCGTGGCGCGATTTTCAAAATGTTTGAAAATTTCACTTTTTCCGTCATCAACCTTGACAAACCCTGGAAATCCGTGGCATAACCGTAGAAGCCGTGACATATCCATAGCATGTCCAGTGGCGGTCCTAGCTTACATGACGCCCTGGGCGAACCTCACCTTCAGCGCCCCCCCACCCTGTTCGCCAACACACACACATTCGAATCCCCCAAAAATAAAGGACAGACATAACTCTTTCACAAAATAACTTTTTATGGACTAATTGTTGGAACTTCAGAACCAAAACAAAGACTCAAATTTCTGAATTTTACAAATCCTTCATCACGTAAATAGAATAACTCACTTAAGAGAATGTAATTATGATACTATGAACAGGAAAAATACAAATTAAATTGCACAACTGCCATAAATAAACTAGAGAATCAAATTTCTAAATTGTACAAATGCTCTATCACATAAATAGAATAAGACACTTAAGAGAGGGTAATTATTATGCTACACTTTGAACAAGAAACAAAATAAATTGCACCACAGCACAACTGCCATCTAAAGCCTGACTCTCTTACCTTCCTTGATGCAAAGTCATTGATCTTTTATTATTTATTTATTTTATTTTTTATTTTTATTTATTTCTTTATTATTTATTCTTATTTTTTTATTTTATTTTTTTGCAGGCGCTCATGCCGCCCCTCCACAAATGCCGCCCTGTGCGGCTGCCCATATTGCCCATATGAGGAACCGCCACTGAGCATGTCCGTAGCATAACCGTCGTTATCCGGGACTAGAAATGGGGTCACGGAAAGTGCCGGAAGCCGCCGGAAAGTCCCGGAAAAGCCACGGATATTCGAGGGAAAAGCCACGGACACGCCAGGGATACGCGACGGTTGTCCGAGGGATGACCTAATATAGAAGTCATTATGACCTTGTCACGGACAAGCCAAGGTTTGACAACGGATATGCCACGGTTATACGAGGGAATCGCTACGGGTATGCAACGGATATGCAACGGTTATGCTACGGTGTCACGGTTTTTCGAAGGTTATGCTACGGATATGCAACGGTTATGCTACGGTATCACGGTTGTTCCAGGGTTGCGCTACGGATGTGCGACGGTTATGCTTCGGTTGTGCATCAGCCTGTCAGAAGTAAATATTTCATTTTCAAACTATATTAGTGACAGCCAGAACGATAATGCCTAAACCCAAGCCAACAGGGACTTTAAATTTAGAATTATGTGATATGTAATATTTTGTAATATAATTAATTATGTGATATGTAATATTTGGTAATATTTTGTATTGATATTAATTTGATTTGTAATAGCATTATTATTATGCTATATTGCACATGTAATTATGTATATACTTATAAAGCTAGTCAAGTGCAATTATATTTATAAAGTGTGCCATTTTAAGGTGCCAAGTTATTATGTACAAGTGCTATTGTATTGTGCAATTATTAGTTGTTGTTGTTGTTGTTTAGCCGATCAGCCCACCCTGATCGAGCAAGCCGGCGGCACGCAGGTAACCGATCGCCCTCTCCGGAGTGGACCAGAGGTTCAGCGCACTAGTGATGTTGTTGTGTTCGTTGTTGTGCTAGAGCGGTACAGTCCGTCATAATGTGTTCAATTGTTTGTGGTGTGTCTTGGCACAGGTGGCAGGTGTCGTCTATGGAGTTGTCTAGTCTGTGTTTATATGTCCGTAAGTTTGGGTGATGTCCACATCGGAATCGTGCTAAGTTAACTCGATCCGATCTGCTCAGGCTGATCTCTGACCTGTTAATGGGTGGCGGCTTCGCACCTAGGACCGCATTCGGACCGAGTCGTGTCAGTGCTTTGTGGGTTAGATGTGTGTGTATGTGTTTTCTGTACTGTGTGATGTCTGTGGGGCGTGGTATGGAATGGAGTATTTCGTTATAATATCTCTCTGGTGTTACCTTAATGGTGCGAGGTGTTGGTGCATGATTGTACATGTAGTGGCAAGGGTGTTGTGGGTTAGTTGTCGCTGCTGCCATGAATTGTGTTCCCCTCATGTCTAAATGTTCCCTAACTTTTAGTATTTTTGTTTCTGTGTGCAGGTGTTCTATTGGTGTTGTTTGAGTGCATCCTGTAATGATACGAAGTGCGTTGTTTTGTATTGTTTGTAAGGTGTTTATG
The DNA here is from genome assembly GCA_023014485.1 of Bathynomus jamesi. NCBI lineage: Eukaryota > Metazoa > Arthropoda > Malacostraca > Isopoda > Cirolanidae > Bathynomus > Bathynomus jamesi. The sequence goes on along the minus strand of JAJOZX010004993.1, from coordinate 317,438 downwards.
TGTGTGTTTGAGATAATGGGTGCCCAGCATGGGCTAGCATAGTCCATAACTGAGCGAATATTGTTTGTATATGAGTGATGTTGTTTCCTGCTGGTGTCCAAATTTGTGCCTGTTAGTACCCTAAGCGTGTTAAGTCTTGACGTACATTTGGTTTTAATGTCCTGAATGTGGTTTGCAAAAGATAATGATGTGTTGTATGTGACACCAAGTATTTTGGTTCTGTGTGTGTGTGGAATGTTGATGTTGTTTAGTGTAAGCTGTGGAATTACCTGGTGTTCTTTTGTGTTGCTTGTAAGCAAGGTGATGGTTGATTTTGTGGGCGATACTTTGAGTCTATTGTGTGTGAGCCAGTCTTGTATACTGTTTATGTATGTTTGTAGGTTATTTGTAGCGGTGTCGATGTTGTTGTGGGTGGATGTTAGAGTGATATCATCTGCATATGATGATAAGGTAAGCTTGTTATCTATGGGTGTTGGAATGTCATGCATGTATAAGTTGAAGAGTGTTGGTGAGAGAACAGAGCCTTGAGGGACCCCGTTCGGAAAAAGCTTGTTTTTGGATGACTTGCCATTAAATGTGACATGTGAGTATCTTCCTGAGAGATAGTTGCTCAGCCACCTTTTGATGTTATTGTGCATGTTTGTGTTGAGTATTTTGTTTATGAGAGGGAAGCGTGGGATAGCATCAAATGCTTTACTAATGTCTATTGTTGCTAATAGTGTACGTTGAGCTGGTCTTCTGGAGTTGATGCCATCCATGATGTGCTGCGTGAGGTTAGTGAGTAATGTCGTGGTTGAGTGGTGAGGTCTGAATCCATGTTGAGTAGGCGATAGTGGTATGTGTGGGTTGGTGATTTGTAAGATTAGTCTTTCTGTTACTTTGGAAGGTGTGCATAGTAAAGTAATGGGTCTATAGGAAGCTGGTTCTGTTGGATTTTTGTTTGGTTTGAGTAGTGTAATAATTTTACCTTGTTTCCATATGTCAGGAATAATACAGTGTTGGTATGAATATGTGCTGATATTGTGAGAGCTAATATTCCTTGTGGGCCCAAGTGTTTAAGGTGTATGTTAGATATGTTGTCTGGTCCAGTAGCCTTCGAATTCTTAATGTTTTTGATGATCTTGGTGGTCTGGTCTGTATTGAAGGGTGTAATGGTCATGTCGAGTCTGTAGGTTTTCTTGTGTCTGGCTGTTTGTCTGTCTGCATGTTTCTGGTTGTTGTCTCTGTTTAAGTGACTTATCTTTGCGTAGTGATTAACTAGAATGTTAGCTTGTTGTGTGTATGTTGGGATATTTTTTGGCTGCGACAGATAGCCGCATGTGAGGTGTGAATGCCGCTGTTAGAGTGGGTAATGCTGTTTATAGTCTTGTATAGCCTGTATGTATCTGTGGAGTGGTTTAGTGTTGTTATGAATTCCCTGAATGTTTCTGTTTGTTTTTCTTTGAGTTTGTTGTTTATTTCTGTGTTGAGCTGTTGTATCTGCTGTTTTATGGCTTCTGCAATTATTAGTTTAAAATGAAGGTGCCAACTTTTTTTTTTTGTTCATTTTTTTTTTGTCCTACAGAGGGAAGACTAACTATGGATGTCATTGATGTACACTTTATTTTTTTTTGTTTTGTTAATAAATGTAAGTTGAAATGACTTTATTGTATTTTACTTGTTATAGGATTATTTTACCAGAAAAAAAGACAGATTTTTTTTTGACTGCAATTAAACAAATGAAAAAAAATCAAAGAAATTGAAAAAATCAAACAGAAATAAAAATATTTTCCCCCTCCCCCAATAAAAAAAAGACAACAACAGCATTGTATTGGATTGCATACTCTTTTGGGAGTCTGTGGTTGCCCCTGAAAAGGGCCTTTTTTGGTCTTGGTCTTTTTCTTGAATTTTTTTCTTTTTTTTCTTGTGACTCATATCATCTTGTCTTGCCATGGCACACTTCCAGCTGGTGAGTTGTAGTATCCACAGAGGTAATCTCGCTGTAGCTTGGCTGCCTTGACAGAGGTATTTCCAGGGAGGTTCTCCAGTCCCACAAGAGCTTCCAGGTGGGGTTCTTCTCTCCAGGAACCAGGGATTATTCGTGGGTCAGTGGATCTTCTCTGTCACCTTCAAGATTAGCTTGGACTGGGTTCCTCACACTGATCAAGTTGTGTAACACACATGAAGCCATCACTATGGTTTCCACATTCCTTGGTAACTGGTGCATGGTGGTCAGCAAGCATCTAAATCTGAAATTTGAAATTTGAAAACAAAGGTTTAAACAGTTTAAATACTTGTTCAATGAAATACAAAGTCACAATATGCAATAACTATGAAGTACAAATTGGCAATATGGATTTATGTGTTATGTGTACCTGTTAGCAAGGATGCCAAAAGCATTCTCCACAACCCGTCTTGCCCTTGACAATCTGTAGTTGAAGATACGTTGTTCCTTGCTCATTCCTCTATGGGGATATGGCTTCATCATCCATGTTCTGAGGCCAAAGGCATCATCACCCACCAATGCATAGGGAATGTCCTTGTCATCTCCTGGTAGGGGCTCTGGGTCTGGTAAGCCAGCATATCCCTCTTCTAAGGCCTCACCAAGGGAACAGTCTCTGAAGACTCCACCATCTGAAGCACTTCCATTTGCACCCACATTGATGTATAAAAATCTGTAGTTGGCATCCACCAATGCCATCAGCACTATGGAATGGAATTTCTTGTAGTTGAAGTACATGGAACCACCATTGGGGGGGCATTTAATGGCCACATGCTTCCCATCTATAGCTCCACATGTATGGTGAAAGTTCCATCTGTTGGAGAAACCTTCAGCAACTTGCTTCCATTCATCAGGTGTACTAGGACAGGCCATGACTTCCTCAAGGTACTCCTGGATGATGGCCTCACAGGTCTCTGGGATCAGGTTGCTGATGGTGTTGTGTGCCACACGGAAGTTGTATGAGAGGCTCTTGTATGAATCCCCACTAGCCATGTACCTGAGGGCTATGGCAAGACGAAGTCCAGGCTCTAGGGCTTTCCTCATGAAAGTGTCCTTCTTTTCAAGCTTTGGCCCCACACGTTCCACCAGCTCTTGAAACAAGTCAGGGGTAAGCCTCAGGAGGTTCTTGTAGCCCCTTCTATCTTCTCTGTGGAGCTCTGCTAACAGTTGCTCATGCTGTCCATAGAGGACCCTCCTCTGCAACCAGGGTTTCACCCAGACAGACTTCTTCTCCTGGGGCTTTCTTCTTGACATGGTCATCATCATCTGTAGCTGGAGAGAAGCTGCAGCCAAAAGCAGGGCTTCTTCTTCCTCCAGAGACTTCACTAGGAGCTTTCCTCCTCGACAACATGATGCAGAATGAGCAAAGTAGGGCTGGAGGTCCAAATATATAGGTTTGGGTGGAAAAACCGTGGGTGACCGTGGCATAACCTTGGGGGCACCGTAGCACAACCGTGATGCCGTAGCATGTCCGTGACGGACCGGGGTTATCCGTGACACAACCGTGGGTCTTCCGTTGCCCCACCGTGGGCACCGTAGCGTGACCGTCGGAGAACCCTGACGTGTCCGCGGCGATCCTTGGGGAGTCTCTGGCGTATCCCTTACACCACCTTGACATATCCCTGGCTCTTCCTTTGCACTGCCGTTGTGGCCGTAGGAACACCCTTATGCTACCGTAGGTAGCGCGTTCCGTGAGCTCTACACGCCGGAAGCCCACGGTTTTTAAACCGTGGGCTTCCGGCGTCCAAACCGTGAAAGTGAGAACTAGGCCTATTATAGGCTAGTGTAGGATTAGGCTAATGAACATTTTCTCTGGTGTTTTTCATACAGTTACAACACCACCCCTACGATATTACAGTAATTGAAAAAACATGGAGCCCACGAAAGAGCACATTCGACATGTGATGCTGTATGAGTTCCATAAAGGATCTAACGCTAGTGAATCCGCAAGAAACATTCGAAGAGTTTATGGAAATGATGTTGTGAGCGAATGGATGTGTAGGAGATGGTTTGAGAAGTTCAGAAATGGAGACTTCAGTCTGAAAGATTAACAACGAACAGAACGACCAAATGAGTTAGATGAAGAGTTGCTGAAAGCAACAGTGGAGGAAAACCCAACGGTAACTGTAAGAGGACTTGGCCTGCAACTCGGCGTTAGCCATACGATCATTCATCGTCATTTGAAGCTGTTAGGAAAAGTAGTGAAGGTTGAAAAATGGGTTCCGCATGATTTGTCACAAGCGAATCTTCAACATCGAATCGATATTTGCACATCACTGCATTCTCGGCAACTGCAGGCACCGTTTTTGAATCGGATCGTCACTGGGGATGAAAAATGGGTCCTCTATAACAATATTAAGCGTCGACATCAGTGGCTTAGCCGTGAAACAAAGCCTGAACCTCAGCCAAGGAATGGTCCCCATCCAAAGAAAATTTTGCTATGTGTTTGGTGGGATATGCAAGGAATTATTCATTTTAAGCTTCTGCCAGATAACCAAACAATCACAGCTGAAGTCTACTACAAACAACTCCAACGATTGAAGATGACATTACAAGAAAAACGTCCCGCATTAATTAATCGCAGAGGTGTTCTATTCCACCAGGATAACGCGCGCCCTCACACTGCTCGAATCACCACTGCCCAATTGGAGGCATTTGGTTGGGGAAAAAATGCCTCATCCACCTTGTTCTCCGGACATCGCACCTTCAGACTACCATTTATTCAGAAGTCTGCAGCACCACCTAGAATCTAAATGGACAAAAGTTGCAATCCAGGGAAGCCATCGAAAACGAAGTGATCGCTTTTTTTTTAACTCGAAACCAAGGGATTTCTTCGAACGTGGCATAAAAAAGTTTTCCACAGGTGGGAGGAGGTTATAGAAAAAGAAGGGAATTATATTGATGATTAATGTGTCATTGTCATTTAATTTTTGTTGTGACTAAACTAAAAATTCGAGCAAATTTGTTTTTATAAGTCCTTTAATTTTTGTTCTGAATGAACTAAAAAATCGAGCAGAATATATGTTACAACCTTATATATCGACAATAATACACCATCAGATATAATAACAAAAAAAATTCATAACTAAAACTAAAAAGCTTTTATTTCCACCTCTGACGATATAATTATGCAGTTATATATGATATTACTTAACCAACCTTGTGGCAAAGATTTAGGGTTTATGATATAAAAATTAGGGCCTAAGGCTACAGCCTTATTAGCCTAATGGTTAATCCGGCCCTGGGAAGAAGTAAGTGTGGTATCGCCTTGTCAAATGAATTATCTCTTAATTTGACGTATTGATGACGATTTCACAGATACGATCTGAACCAATCGAGGATATTTTTTACTCCGTATGTGTGAAGTTTATTCAACAAGATTTCATGCAAAAGTGAATCAAATGCTTTTGAGAAGTCGAGGAAAACCAAGACAGTGTGTTTTTTGCTGTTTAGGTTTTATACACATTTTCTAATAGCATGCTTATGGCAATAATAATAATAATAATAATAATAATAATAATAATAAAACTATAGAGTACGTTCAGTTTATTCTCAACTTCAGTTCGATTCATTTTGTGTCAGAATCAGTCAAATACTGAAATAATTACAATTAAAACATTATTCAAAAACATTTTCTGGAACTGGAATTTTCTGAAGTATTTAACAATGTACAATATTTGGAACTAATATTAATACTTGTTTGTGACTATATTATTGAAAATTTAGAATGTCAATTGAGAATACTACTACTACTAACAGTAAATTAATTTTCCAATATAAACTTACCTTTCATTAATCTCTCTCTGCCAAGTAAGCTTCACCTTCCTTTATCTCTTGAACTTGCTTTACAGGCCAAAAGGATCACAAACGAAGAATATATTAGTTCATTTACATTCTTTGTCAGTTGCTTCAACTCGGATGCCAGGAAAATTGTAACTAGTAAAATTAATATTATATTTGTATATGGAGAACCAGTAATTAACTTAAAAACTGCAGTTCCATCATTCGAAGTCCACAAATGGAAATGAAGTAAAAATATCTCCAACCAGACTTGTCCCAAGTACGATAAAACTGATAAATGAATCCTAAGAAGTTTCAGCAAAATTGTTCTTAAAAGTATGTATCCAAATATCTAGAAGAAGAAACCAAAATGTTTATGAGTGAATGAGTAATTTATAATTCTTTATTCAGTTTATTTACTGAAATTCAACTGTTATATAATATATATGTACTGTATGTATGTATGTATGTATGTATATATATTCTGAGTTTGTGTGTGTATATATTATAATATATATATATATATTAATATATATATATATATATATATATATATATATATATATATACATATACAGGGTGTCCCATAAGTCCGGCATCATAAGAGAAATTCATATTTTTTCTATTTCTACAAACCATAATTCATATTTTTCTCTTTCTACAGGCCATAATGTCTGTGAGCAAGGAAGAACGAATCCAGATAATTCTACTCATAGGAAATCGGAGTCAAAGAGAGGCCGCTGCTGAATTTAACAGACTGCATCCAGACCGTGAGCCAATAACACAGAGTTGTGTTAGCAGACTTGTTGCAAAGTTTAAGGAAACAGGATCCATAGAAGATAAACCACGCAGTGGACCTTCAAGGAGGTCCACTGACGATGATACAGCGACTGCTATCCTGGCTCATTTTAACAGAAGTCCCAATAAGTCTCTTCGGCGATTGTCCGCCGAGACAGGAGTGTCGAAAAGTAGCATCCATCGCATTCTTCAGGCTCACAAATGGCATCCATATAAACTTCAGATCCTACAGAAATTAAGCGAAGATGACCCCGACCGGAGGATGGAATTTTGTGAATGGGCTACGGGACAATATGCTCGGGATGCCAATTTCCCGTCCACCATTCTGTTCAGTGACGAGGCTGTTTTTTATGGAAATGGTGAGGTAAATCGACAGAACACCCGCTACTGGTCTCAAAACAACCCTCACTGGTATACCTCTTCAAAGGAATAAGGTGCATCTCGGGTGATGGTATGGTGGCATTTGGAAAGATCGCATCATAGGCCCCCTCTTTTTCGATGAACATGTCACTGGAGGCACCTACCTACATATGCTCAAGGAAGAAGCATTTCCCAGTGTCTTGAACGAAGACGGAAATTTCCCAACATGGTTCCAGCAAGACGGCGCTCCTGCACATTACAGCACCCAAGTAAGGGAATACCCGTACCAACAATTCCCTGGTCATTGGATAGGAAGTCGAGGGCCTGTGGAATGGCCAGCTAGAAGCCCGGATCTCACGCCACTAGATTTTTATCTCTGGGGCCACTTAGGAGTGTTGAACATTTGCGGCAGCGCATTATTGGGGCATGTAACACCATTACTCCTGACATCATTCACCGTGTGCTTGCTGACTGGGTATCACGTCTGAATTTGTGTACTGAAAACAATGGTGGACATATTGAGCACGTTCTGTAAATAAAAGCTTTTGTTTTGCCTTTTTTTATTATTTTTCCTATGATGCCGGACTTATGGGACACCCTGTATATATATTGTATGTGTGTGATATATATATATATATATATATATATATATATATATTATATATATATATATATAGGGTGATTACAAAACACATGATAGAAACACAGTGTAAACTGCGTGTGAAAACATAATTAATTACATTTTAAACTCAATACATTATAAATTTAAATTTCTCGGCCTCAACATAACCGCCATCTTTCTCGATACTCGGACATCATTCAATTCGATTTTCCAAAGATTTGAAAATATTCTCCAACTGCTTTTCCCTCAATTTTGACAAAATACTCCAACAAAAAAAAAAAAAAGCAGAAAAACGCTGACAATTTCACCCTAATCAGTCGGAAAGTAAGAAAGATAGCAGTACATGTTCACGTCCCCTTTTTAAAATTATAAAATTTGTTTCCAGGTTTAAAGCAAAGAGGATGAAAGCAATTTTAATATACGAAAGTTGGCTTTCTTAATTAAATAGATGTGGCATTCATTTTAAGGGATTCAATAGCTGACAGAAACTCACATTATGAATTAAATGATAGAAGATAGTGTCTGTCGCTATTCTTTTAACACTGAACTCAAGATATTTTTAAAATTTCAGCTATTCAAGCTGAAAGCAGTTTCCTTCTCCTTTCTCACCATAAACATTAACTTTAACTAAACTTACTAAAGGTATTTCGAAAACTCATTTCCCCCATCTGTCTACTCGTCACAATCTTCCACGCGACTATCCCCTTACCTTCAACAATCACAAAATCTGTCTTCTTCTCTTAACATTTTGCCGTTTCATGTTCTTTCGAAAACAGCTTCTAAGAGGTTAGGTGTGCTGTACCGGCTCCGCAATTTCTTCAACCCCGCTCAGTTGCTGTCTCTATAGAGGGGTCTTGTCTGCCCCTGTATGGAGTACGCTTCTCATGTGTGGGGTGGATCAACCCACACAACCGTACTTGACGGGTGGAATCAAAGGGTTTTCGTCTCATCATTTCCCCGCCTCTTCCTGGCTGTCTTTACTCTCTCTCTCTCTCTTCGCCGCAATGTTGCCTCTCTCTTTACTATCGCTATTATAACGGACACTGCTCTTCTGAACTCTCTAACTGCATACCTCATCCTTTAAGGAGAGCACGCAGCGCCAGACTTTCGACACGTTCTCATTCCTTTTCTGTCCAACTCTCTAACACAATAGTTAATCGCTATTTTCAATCTTTCATCTACTCAACTGGTCAACTCTGGAACAGTCTTCCTGAACCCATTTTTCCCCCCTGTCTGTGACCTCCAATCTTTCAAACGCAGAGTGTCCAGGTATCTCGAAAAGCCTGGACCTTGAATTTGGCTGTGTTCTTCTTCTATCGGGGAAGTGGGGGGCGTTTTTTGCGGGCATTCTCCCTTGGCCCTCCCCCGTCTTCCTGCATAAAAAAATAATATTCCAAAACCATGAAATAAGATCGATAAAATACTTCATTTCTCTACTTATAAAAAAGTGGAATGATTTTGCACGAACTCACCGGCAAAAGGATGAAAAAGGATAAAGATGTTCTCATTGATGAATAGCTTCCGAATAACTTATAAAATGATAAGAAGGCGAAACTACCAGTTGTTGCTATCAGAATGTTTGCAATAGGGCCACATGTTATTTTGGACAGAGTTTCGAATCTTGAAGAAGTAAAGGTATAACTTTTCATCAGCATTCCACACAAGGCGCCGAACTGAAAACTGAAATTGTAGTCTCACATTGAAAATACAGCAAATATGACTTGTAAACTAATCTTGTAAACTTGTAAACTAATCTCTCAAATATGACTTGTTTGATCTTTGAATTATTTTGCATAAATTCGAAATAAGGGCAAAAATTTTTCTAAATTTTTTTGTACTTGGCATGAACTACCAAATGGCAACGTTAATATAATATAGCCACGTTAGACAGTTTCGGAAAATGGCTTTCATTTTTTAGGCTTCGCCCATTTAACTACTTTATCAATGACTGACTACTCTCATTAAATGATCTGCCAGAAAACCTTACATTTTGATGCAGAAACATCATAAGGGGAAAAAGCCGTTCTACGCAATATGATATATTCACATTATGGGTGAATAATAATAATAATAATAATAATAATAATAATAATAATAATAATTTTATTGTTCTTTGCTACATATATAAGGCATATAAAAGGTATGCAGAGAGTGATATATATATATATATATATATATATATATATATATACATGTTAACCCCTCCGTCTATGGCCTCGGGCGGTTCGAGGTTGACGTGGGTTCTGGTTAGGTGGCAGCAACGGATTTGTTACCTTGGAGTAGCTGGTACCGTATAGGGAATCGCAGTAGTTTCTCTTATACTACTCTCCGATTTCTTCTTGTAGGGGATCGGAAGATTCTGTGAAGCTTACTAGATTCTTTGAGGGTTCCCCGATTCTTCTTGTAGCGTATCCGGAAATTATTTTTCTCTATTTTAAGACTAAGTTCTTGGAAGAAAGCAAGGCTCGAAGGAGAAGATAAAGATATTCTCTTACTGTAGTTTACTGCTAAAATGTTACGGGTAATGCTCAGCCTCTAAGTCAGATCAGACAAATCAGAATAATCACTGGAGAAATTCTACACGTTTATATACATAAATTTTGTTGACATCATTATTATTTAATGTTGACCTGTTTTGTTTTTTATTCTCAATAGGCTGAATTATTTTGCAAAATACTGTATTTGAAGATAAGGTAAATATTTTAGCTGCAGCAATGTCTAGAGAGATAAGCAAGATATTTGAAGATGAAGCCATATTTTTATTTTAAACCGCGTATTGAAAGATCTGATGTTATCATGATCTGCCGAATTAACTAAAAATGGAAAGTGAAATATGCATTTTATTATGGATTAAAATTAAACATGTATATGAGCCAAAATTAAATGCTTAAAATTTAAAATTAAGTGTTAAGCAATACATGACTTCATCTTTTAGAACGAAGAGAAAATGTATAAAGAAAATGAACATTGCAGAATTTAACACGATTACATTATTAAGCTAAATCTAAAAAAATTATTAAGTAATTTAAAAAGAAATAATTCATCAATTATTCAGCAAAAATAAAATAGAAAGAAAATAAAAAATTTATCTGAACTTGCGTTTCACATACAGACAGCGTTCGAGTTTGGACTCTATATGCAAAAATGAATATAAGAATAAAAGAACATATGAATATAAGAATTATTCATTGTTTATTTTGACATATAGACACACTCACTTGCTCATCATACGTTCGGAGAAATAGGATGATAATGCCTTCATATATTTACATAACGAAGAACTGCCATTAACAAGCAAATTTTATGCTTTATTGGCAGAATGAAGTTCATAGTAAATTTTGATAGATAACGCAGAGTAGCTTTAAAGGTACAGATGCAAAGAGAGAGAAATACATATATGGAGATTATCTGTTGTCAGCTTCAAACATGTTTAGAAGTACATACAGTTAAGATATTCGGCTTGGATTACACATTCACATAACTACGCATAATTACATATACTTTAGGTATTTAGAGAAGATTATAGATTCATATTTATTTGGATATTAGATGTCGAAATATAATCTATATTATAATAAGAGAGCTGTCCGTCCATCCGTCCCACTTTCAGAAATTGTGAGAAAAAATTGTGAGAAAAAAATTCAGAAATTGTATTACGGGCGGCAATGTGAAGCTCAAGATTTTCATGACTGTGTTCTTTTCTGTAGTTTAGCCTGTCTGTTTGTGAAATTTATCCCGGGCAGTAATGGGGGAAGGGTGGGGGTGGGGGTAATGGGGAAGGGTGGGGGTGGGGGTAATGGGGGATGGGTGGGGTAATGGGGATGGGTGGGGGTAATGGGGGAGGGGGTTAGCCCCCAAGTTGCATGAATGGGGGTGAGGAGGTTTTGGGAGATACCAGATTCAGAAATGTTGACACAATGTGAAGCTCAAAATTTTCACGGCTGCGTTCTTTTCTGTAGTTTAGCCTGTCTAACCGTCAGCGAAGCGACGGGAACTGTACTAGTTAATATAATTAAATATATTGTATTAACATTATCAATATTATCAATACCAATATAAATTTTTAACATTAATAATTAATTAATTATTAATATAATTAATATAAATATAATAATAAGACTATATATCATATAATTAAGTATTATTAGTATTAATATTATCAATATCAATTATTAACATTAATAATTAATTAATATAATAAGATTATACTCGTACATCATATAATCAAATAATATATAATTAAAATGTCGAAATACTTAAATACCTTGCTTACTGAGTATCTTAACCTTAGATACCTTGACCTTGTACATATTTGGTTTTGTTTTATCGGTTATTATTATTTTTGCTTATTAGCTATAGAGAAATAATTTTGTTAGCTGAAATAAGACGGGCGATACAGAGTTATGGCTTGTATGAGTTGATGAATTTGTCTTTCAGTTTCCTTTGGAACATTTTTAATGTCCTTGATTGTTTTATCTCTTGATCAAGTGAATTCTAAAGATTTAGACGGAGTTGAGGATAAGGATCAAGTCGCACAATCTTGAGTATAGTTTGGTTTTCTCATGTACATACGTAATTGTCTAATGTTAAAGCGGTGTTATATTTGGGAGGTTAATATTTTGTTTTGGATGATTTTTGGTGCAGTACTGTTGACGATTTGATACATATATGAGGCAATGTTTAGTTTGGAGATTTCTCCTAGTTTGAGAATTTTTAACTCGTGAAACATTTGATCTGTGCTTTCATTATGCTTGTTCGATTTATAGATTTTTCTAATTAATCTTTTTTGCATTACTACTAATGGCTGTAGCGAATATTTGCTTGTGCTTCCGTAAGCACTAATACAGTATTGTAAGTGTGGGTACACCCAGGGCCGCCGAGAGGGCGGGGAAGGCGGAATAAATTTCCGGGCCCGGAAAGAGGGGGATAAAATCTAAAAATATCAATAAAGCAATTGATTAAATAAGAGAGGAAATATAATTAATGAACATACATTTTATAGAGATTATCATAGTCAAACTGAAACAGATAAAATATATCTGCGGTCCACCAATGCCCAAGACCGATTGACAGATCTGGGAACCATTGTAATTGAAAGCCAGTTAGCCCGTACTTTAAATTTCATCAGAATCATTTATCACTTTGCTAGAGAGAAGGCAAAGAAAGTACACTTCTAATTATGAAAATCTTGCAGTAAACAATTGTCTTGCCTGCATGGACTGGTACTGCATTTATAAATTGTATCGTGATAGAATTAATATAATTGATTCGAAAAATAAAATGGTCATTTTCCTCTGAGTTGTTTATTCATACTATATATTTTGAATAGTGACTTGGACATATAACCAGTTTGCTTGTTATGTACACAAAAAACATTCATAATAAAATACTGAGTGAACAGGGGAGCCCATATACCAATCCTTCCCCGGGGCCCGGGGCAGCTGCCGCCGGCCCTGGGTACACCATAGTGAAGCATATGGATCGAAGAACCTGTTCTGGGAGCATGGCCGTAACTACCTATGAGGTCACCGAGGTCCGGACCTCGGTAATTATTTCCTAAAAAAAAAAAAAAGAGACTGAACCGTGAAATATTGCTGCAGCTTTAATAAAAGTATTTTTGCTAACAGGTCCCTTTGTACAGTATTTAATTATAGACAAGGGTTTTGTGTTTAGTGTATAGCTTGGGTTGTGTTTGTAGATGTCATTTTGGTCTGAATTTTGCTCGTCCCGCCGCGCTCGAAAAAAATCTGGACCTCACTAATTTCTAAACCCTAGTTACGGCCCTGTCTGGGAGTGCCGCACCCGCTTTCGTAATTATGACTGAAATCTTGGCTAATTTGTTGCATAGATATTCAGTGTGCTCTTTGAATGAGAAGTTTGAATCGATGGTAATTCCTAGAAGGTTGGTCGAGTGCACTCGCTGAACAGGGATTGAATGTATGTGTAGGTTTAAAGGGGCCAACGATTTCTTTTTTTGTGATGACTATATAAGCTGTTATTTTAATATTTAAGGATAGTTTGTTGACATTAAGCCATTCATACACACTTTGGAGTTCATTGTTGGTGGCCGTTTGGAGTGGTAGTGAGTCTTTATGTGAGGTTATGATTGAAGTTGTAGTGAATACTCTTATTTTAGTTTCAAGATAAATGTTAATTTTACCGTCTTGAATTTCGGAATAGTATAAATTCATTTTAAATTAGTTACCCCATTATAATTCAATTGTGAACCACATTAATACTAATTTTATGTATACTATATTATTTTATTGTATGTAAACATAATTAATTATATATCACAATTGTCAGTTAATCATTTATATTCAAATATTTATTTTAATCTAATGCCATGTCCATTTTGCAAATAATAATAGAAAACCAAAGGTTATATTTTCCACCTTTGGTACTGTCGTAGTTTCGCCTAACGGACTCAATACGGCTAGTGAGATAATCACTGGTTGGCACTTAACTAGCGGCAGTGCTTATGGCTACATCATCCAGGTTAACCTATACCGGATAGATGCGCTACGGTCCCAAGCCGTAGCTTGCCTAGGCCAACGACGACGACGACGTAAACCAACAATTGGTGACCCCGGAGCTGGATTACCCCTTCTACCCGAACGACTAGGACTAGACTGTAATGTCGTTCGTGCCCATCACCCCCTTCACCCGAACGACTAGGACTAGACTGTAACGTCGTTCGTGCCCACCACCCCCTTCACCCGAGCGACTAGGACCAGACTGAAACGTCGTTCGTGCCCACCACCCCCTTCACCCGAGCGACTAGGACCAGACTGTAATGTCGCTCGTGCCCTCTGCCCCTCACCCCTGCCCGTGCGCTCTGTGCCTGCGCTCGTCTCAACCTCCACTCCTTCGTTGGGAACTTGTCGTCTTGCTTGTACGTTCGCAAGCATAGGAGAAGATGCCTGACGACGCTGGTGCCATCTCCCACTTGAGCGTAAAGCTCCCCGTCTTCTGGCCGGGTGATCCATTTATTTGGTTCCACCAAGTGGAATCACAATTCAACTTGGGAAGGATCACCGCTAGCAGGACAAAATACGATCATGTTTTGTCCTCTCTACCAGCGAGCATCATCTCTGAAGTCCGTGACGTCATCGTGTGTACTTCCACGAGTGAGGACCCATACAACGATCTGAAGTCTGCCATCCTGTGCCGCACCACTGTCTCCGAGCGTGAGAAACTACATCAGTTAATCTCAAAAGAAGAACTTGGAGACCGTAAGCCCACTCAAATGCTGAGGGCTATGCAGTGCGCTCTAGGCGAACGCGCACAAACCTTCGATAAGGACATCTTTAGACAGTTGTTCTTGCAGAAACTTCCTCCATCAGCTCAGCGTGTCTTGGCCACTATGGATCCTGCTACTCCAGTTGATAAACTAGCAGAAACTGCCGACAAAGTAGTGGAGATTGACACAGCTCCGGTCAACAACGTGAACACACAATCGGAACTGGAGTTGAAAGTGAAAGAGTTAAGTCAACAACTCAACCACGTTTGTTCTCTGCTACAAAATCAACGACAAAGAAGCCATTCTCGGTCAAGATTTACGAAGAGGCATCGTTCGAGTTCCGGGAAGATCTGCTTCTACCACTCGAAATTTGGAAAGAAGGCTAGGAAGTGCATCTCCCCTTGCAATTTTTCGTCGGAAAACCCCAGCAGCGAGTCCTAATGGCGTCTAGTACTCGCACTGCCAACCTGTTATTCATAAAGGACAGGAACTCTGGTGTCAATTTCTTGGTTGATACCGGAGCGTCAGTCAGTGTATTCCCTCAAAAATCTGGTCATACGCACTCGGAATCTCCGCCTCTATACGCTGCTAACGGTTCACGCATACCCACGTACGGTACTCAGTCGCGTGAACTAAACTTGGGCCTTCACCGATCCTTCAAGTGGATTTTCATCTGTGCTCAAGTGCAGCATCCCATAATCGGCGCTGACTTCCTCCAGCATTTCAAACTCCTGGTGGATCTTGACAAGCGACGCTTATGCGACCAGGCCACACTGCTTTCTGTTCTTGCCAAACAGGTTGCCCTTCCGGACGCCTCGAACTCTGCACTTTCCCCGTTCCCCCTAATTCCATGTACCAGTGCCTTTTCCAGCGATATCCAGGAATTCTTCAACCGATGCAGATGGGTGATACCATTAAGCACACCATTACCCATCACATTACAACAAAAGGTCCCCCTGTGTTTGCAAAACCCAGACGTCTTGCCCCGGACAAACTGAAAGCTGCCAAATCGGAATTCCAGCTTATGCTGGATCTTGGGATAATAAGACCTTCCAAAAGCAGTTGGTCCTCTCCCCTACACCTGGTCCAGAAGAAGTCAGGAGACTGGAGACCATGTGGGGATTACCGGTTTTTAAATTCGACAACCATCCCGGACCGATATCCGGTACCAAATGTCCAAGACTTTACTTCTCTTCTCCACGGCAAATCTATCTTCAGTAAAATAGACCTTGTTAAGGCTTTCCACCACATTCCCGTAGAGCCTTCGGATATTCCAAGACTGCAGTTTGTACACCATTTGGGTTATTCGAATTTTTGAAGATGCCGTTCGGGCTACGGAATGCTGCGCAAACCTTTCAGAGGTTTATAGATGAGGTCACCAGAGGCTTAGACTTTGTTTATGCCTACATCGATGATTTGCTTGTGGCCAGCTCAACGGAAGAGGAACATAAGGAACATCTTTCACTCCTCTTTCAACGCTTAGAACAATACGGTGTTACTATTAATGCATCTAAGTGTGTGTTTGCACAGCCAACCTTGGAATTTCTTGGTCACACGATTTCGCAGCACGGAATTACCCCCCTTCAGGACAAGTGTGAAGTGATAAAAAATTACCCAATGCCAAATAATCAGCGTGAGTTACGTCGGTTTCTAGGTTTGGTAAATTATTACCACAAGTTCATTAAAAACTGTGCCAGTGTTCTTGCTCCTCTACACGCTATGATCACACACAAACGCAAGGTAACGAAATTGGTATGGTGTAGCGATAGTTTACAGGCGTTCGACAATGCCAAAAATGCTATCAATAGTGCATTGTCTCTGTCATTTCCTATCAGTGATGCCCCCCTAACTCTGACGGTCGATGCATCAGATGTTGCGATCGGTGGAGTGTTGGAACAAACCATTAACGGTCAACAATCACCCATCGCGTTTTACTCGAAAAAGCTGCAGCCAGCCCAAACGCGTTATAGTGCTTTCGGACGTGAACTTCTTGCTATTTACTTAAACGTGAAGTATTTTCAACATTTCCTTGAAGGCCGAGAGTTTTGTGTTTTTACCGACCACAAACCTTTGGTCACTGTCTTCAATAAAAACAGCTGTAACCACTCTCCCAGAGTCATCAGGCAACTCGATTATATCTCGCAATTTACCACAGATATCCGCCACATCAAAGGTGTCTTGAACACTCCAGCGGATGCACTTTCAAGGATAGAGATTACTTCTGTTACCTTCAGCTCTACACTGTGGAATGCTATTGCACAGGATCAAGATAAGGATACGGAACTACAAGACCTGCTCAGAGAAGACTCCACTCACTCACTTTCCCTCAAGAAAATGAGTATGCCAGGATTGTCTGTGCCCCTCTATTGCGACGTATCAACAGCTGCTATTCGCCCTTATGTCCCTCCATGTCACAGAAAAGCAGTCTTCATGGATCTTCATAAGCCCTCCCATCCTGGTATCCGTGCTTCGCAACACCTGGTTACCTCTCGCTTTGTTTGGCCCTCGATGCGGAAGGATGTCAAACATTGGACCAAAACGTGCCTTGCCTGCCAGCGTGCCAAAGTCCAAAGGCACACCAGGTCCCCCTTTGACGCATTCCCGCCCCCATCCCAGCGATTTGAGGTAATTCATGTAGACATTGTTGGCCCTCTTCCAGTGATTCAAGGCCAACGTTATCTGCTCACCTGTCTCGACCGCTTTTCCAGATGGCCTGAAGCTATCCCACTTCCTGATATCCAAGCGGACACTGTTGCAAGAGCCTTTCTTCATGGATGGGTATCAAGATTTGGATTGCCGACAAAAGTCATCACTGACCAAGGTCGCCAATTTGAGTCTTCGCTTTGGAAGAAGTTTACCAGCTTGTTGGGTACAGTACATGCGCATACCTGTGCGTATCATCCGCAAGCTAACGGCCTCGTCGAACGCTTCCATCGCCAGCTGAAGTCATCCCTTATGTGTCACGAAGACTCCCATTGGATGGATAAGCTTCCACTCGTTTTGCTTGGTATTCGCTCTGCATTTAAGAGTGATCTGAAGACTACAGCGGCTGAACTAGTCTATGGAACAACACTGCGGCTACCAGGTGGCTACTTCACTGCAGGGGATAAGTCATGCGATCCTACGGAATTCGCTCAAACACTTTCCTCTCACATGCAGTCCCTTCAGCCTGTTCCCCCTCGATTGACTAGCCAACAGAACATCTTTATTTCCCCAGCCCTCCAGTCTTGCACCCACGTTTTCGTTCGTGTACCTGTCCCAAAACGGCCTCTCCAATGTCCATATGACGGGCCCTATGAAGTTCTCCGACGTACGCGCAAATCATTTCTCATCCAGCGCGGTTCCAAGGTCGACAAGGTTTCTATCGATCGTCTTAAGCCTGCGTTTTTGGAATCAACCTTAAGTGAGGTACAAGTAGCTACCAAAAAGGTTCAGCGGAAATCTGTGTCGTTCGGAACTCTTTGAACTTCCTCTCTGGTGGGGGAGTGTGTAGTGAATACTCTTATTTTAGTTTCAAGATAAATGTTAATTTTACCGTCTTGAATTTCGGAATAGTATAAATTCATTTTAAATTAGTTACCCCATTATAATTCAATTGTGAACCACATTAATACTAATTTTATGTATACTATATTATTTTTTGTATGTAAACATAATTAATTATATATCACAATTGTCAGTTAATCATTTATATTCAAATATTTATTTTAATCTAATGCCATGTCCATTTTGCAAATAAATAATAGAAAACCAAAGGTTATATTTTCCACCTTTGGTACTGTCGTAGTTTCGCCTAACGGACTCAATACGGCTAGTGAGATAATCACTGGTTGGCACTTAACTAGCGGCAGTGCTTATGGCTACATCATCCAGGTTAACCTATACCGGATAGATGCGCTACGGTCCCAAGCCGTAGCTTGCCTAGGCCAACGACGACGACGACGTAAACCAACAAAGTATTATCGGTATACTGGTAGCAGGAAGAGTTATTTAGTGACCCGTGAAAGTCGTTTATGTAAAGGAGGAACAGGATAGGTGCCACAATGCTCCCTTGGGGTACCCCGTAGGAGATGCGTCTTTTCTGTGAGGTAAAACGAGTCCTGTACTATAAATTGCGTCCTGTTAGCCATCTTTAGGGTAGTCCCCCGAAGCCGTAGTGTTCGAGTTTTTTTAAGAGTATGTCATGTGGTACTGTGTCAAAGGCCTTAGCTAGATAAAGTAGAATGATTATTGAAGTTTTCTTATCGTCGAAATTGTTATAAAGTGCCTCTACTATTGCGGTTATCGCGTCATTTGTCGTGTTTATTTAGAAAGCCAAACTGTTGTTTGTGTATGATTTTGTATTTGAATATAAATTTTATTATTTGATTATACACGAGTATAATGAAAATACTTATAAAATATTACGGTTTTAATCCAAGCAAAATTTGAAAAATCCGTTCAGCGTGGGTGTATTATATTAGTGTTGCCAAATGGCTGTTAGCATGACGTTAAATTATCGAGTAATTAACAATTATCCAGTTAACACACATCCAGTTAAACATTCTTTTACCTATATTTATAGAGCTGCCAGTGTTGGACCCACAAGTTTAAGGTTCCTTCCTTCGTAGCAAATAAAGGTTTCCATAAAATGAATGAGAACACGGACTCCTGAAACAAAACAGAACATAGATATCTCTTTTCAATATCAGATGGTTATCACCATGTAACTACAGTATAGAGATACGACTTCAAATATTACGTGAAAATATCATGAGTAACGCACGAAGATCGAATTAAAACCGATATTACGATACCGACTATTTAGATTCATAAATATTCCTTCATTAAGGATACACTTTTATAGATGGATAAAGCTATCGACAGATAAAGTTTCCCACTTATAAAAATATGGTCTACCACTTCGCCCAAACATGGGCGCCCGGTAGCTCAATGGTTACGGTGGCAGGCTGTGAAAGGTGTGTCACTGGTTCGTTTCCAAATGCTAGCATCGTGTGGAATTGAATTGGCCGCTTACTCTGTTTCTGCTCTGATTCAGGTAACCCTTGGTGCACACTCACCCCCATGTAGGAGGGGAAATCAGTTTGTTGGATGTTATCTCTTACTTTACCTATCTTTCTATAAATGAATATATTTTTTTAATTCCCTGAAACTTCTTAAAACTGAAAAATCACAGGCTTAGATTTTTATTTTCCCTAATAAAAACGTTTAGAATACAGCTGAACTATATTTTTTAAAAATTTAATCGTTTTTCTGGCCGTCGATTTTTCAAAATAAATGAATAATTAATTAAAGCGTATCATACCACATTTATCGTGTCTTTTAAATTCTGAGAATTATCCAAAAATTTAATAGCCACTCCTAAATACTAAATCTTTGTATGTAAATGCGTTTGACGGTCTTCAGTAAGTACACTGAACAAGGATTTTTACATCATAATTTTTATTCCTATTAATTCTAAGTTTTTAAAAATATAAGTGTATTATTAAACTCATTATAGGCAGCATGTCGATCAGTACGAACATTCACCGATATTATTTCCAGGTACCGCTCCGTTAACGTATCAAACTTAGAATATTAACTGTACCTCTGACAATTCACTTATTAATGCTGTACCAGTTATGAGCAATATCAGTTTGGACAAATGGGATGAGATGCATCGGAGATTCATTTTATTTTCGTTGAATGGAGGCAGAACGAGAAGAATGAAGATGAGGTTAAATGATAAAAGAATTACCAGAATCAGATAATAAAATTCATATCTTTGTCGAAGCACAAAACACAACAAACCAACTAAGAAGTTCTGTTTTAACATCGTCTGAAAGACAAAAAATAAATTAATAAACTATATAATATTTTTACAACCTCTTAAAGTTTCGTACTTCATGTGTCCATTTCTAAGAAAAGTGTAATAAAAATAATTTACTCGTAAGTAGAAATAGCCTCTCGGAAATTTAGTCTGCCAAAATTCCTGATAAAACTCGAGTCCTGCCATGAATAGCAGTGACGATTCAGCTAGGTAAAGAACTCCTTGCATTGGCCATCTTTCTGACGAGTTTGCCAATCTCAAGATCATAATAATTAAAACAACCAGCCCTAAAAAAAAAAAAATGGACATATGTATCAGGTATGCTTATTTTAAAAATTTTCTGGCTTCACTTTATATCTTAATTTTTACACATGAAATTAGAATTTAAATATTTACTGCGTTCGAGGAAACTTTAATAATGGTTCTGACATATATACAAAATATGAGTTGGGTATTGGTTAATACACTATATTGATTATTATTGATTAAAGCTCGAGAATGCTCCCGTGATTGGAATGAAACGTCGCTGCTCCTGCCTTCATTTTCCTGCGTGAAATATCTCAACACCGAACCAAAACCATGGATTTCGCCGCAATATATTGATTATGTATTGCTCATATATTGGTTAATATAATGTATTAATCAATATATGAGCAGTAAGAAGTAAAAGTTGATTAAAGATAAAAATTTATTAAGTGCTAAAATTGTTTGCATCTAAAAGATATTTAAATATTAATAGTCCCCCATTTCATTATTATAAAACTAAGGAAAAAAGTTACTTCGCTCAAATTAAAGATGCACGACTTAAGTTATATAATATTATTAAATGAATAAAATAAATAAATAAAATACATTCTGTGGATAACTGAAATTAGGGGAGAATATTTACGCACATTGTTAAATAGGACAACGCATTTTAACTCTTACGTCTTACCTCGTGCTTCATTAAGTAAAATGGATTTTGTATTTTGTTTCTCGCTTAATTTATTTTCTCCAAAAGTTGTTGAAATTAAAACAAATATCAGAACAGTTATGGCATAAGGAAGGGAGGAAGAATACTTTTCTTCTTTACTGAATATAGCGGTTCTGTAAATAAAAACGGTACAAGTATCCTTTATCGGTTTATTATTGTAATAATAATAATAATAACATTTGTTACAAGTACATCCATAATCCTACTCTTAAAATTAACGCAAATACGAGCGTTACCTTACCTGTCACAAAGGTATATAAATCCAAGAAAAATTAATAATTTTACACTTGATAAGACAGCGATTTTCAATTCAGGATAGTTTCCCAAAACGTCTGACATTTTATGACTATTTTGTCCTTTTTCGGTCTCAAGACAGAAATGATCATAATTTAAAACCGATACATTTCTCTCATACTTCATCAATGACAAAAGAAAAGAAAAACCCAAACTGTAAGAAAAAATGAACGAGTTTATCATCTAAGAACATGAAATAAAATTAATTAATCTATACAGGTAGGGTTTGTGTTTATATAGTCTACTGTATCCCAGATTCAGGGCCCTATTTATGTGGGGATGGATTTGGTACCTTTTCTAAATCCCTTATGTACGGATACCAGGGCTCCTAAACAGATAACAAAAGCTATGTCTGAATGACACCAATATCCCCACCTGTATTTGCCACCATGACCTTTGATTGAGGGACCCGATTCTTGCTCGCAACACATAGTCTTGTGATGATATATATGTGTATGAAGGTTCATCAGTTAATATTGAGCGATTGAAAGGTTATGGCGCAGACACCAAAGATCGATGAATGAACGAATGGATGGTCATCACCTCATCCCCCGCTCCCAAAATTCACTTGACAGGGGCATAATTAGATAAAATCCTTACAGTGTAGGATCACGTTACATTAAACAATGTAAACATTTTCATTATGCAGAATTGCTTAATACAATCTAAAAACAATAACCAAGAAAAAATGAGGATTTACAATATATATATATATATATATATATATATATATATACACCGTATATTGGTAGATAAATGGGTACCCTGGGTAGCCTTACTGGTTAAGACGCTCGGCTGCTGATCGAGAGGTCGTGAGATCGAGTCCGGGCTTTGACTTTGTAATTCCTGACCACTCGTGGTAAATTGTGGTTCGGATTCTACGTTACGTTGTAGGCCTAAGGTGGAGCAAGAAGCTTGACCTTCGTCAGATTGAACAATTCTGACGGAAGCAAAACTAAGGTTACCAACCAAGGTAGCTACCAAAGTAGATTCTCTGAAGTTGAATATATCTATTCGGGTAGGAATTAGATGAGAGACCGTCCTCTGCACCCAGATTATGTAGCAACTTGTGGTTCGGAAGCGATGTAAAGCTGTCATATGACTTTAGATATTGGGACGGAGGGTAAAAAAATCCAATCAAACAAAATACGTCTATTCGGAGGATTGGGCTACCATCAAACTTCCCATCATCTGAGAACTCCTAATACTCCCAAAACAGACCAGACTAGCTCATCCTAATACATTTATTACAAAAGGGAATATCACTACATCTGTAAAAGAATTAAAAATTTCTCTTGCTAGTGGCATTCCTGAAAATGAAAACGTCTATTAGGAAGTTTCGACCAGTGGCGTAGCGTGGTCTTTTTTCAGGTGGGGTAAATGTGTTATAAATTCCCGACTGGACAAATTTGGCTCCTTTTCCGTGACTAATATATGTTTTTCAAGCCACTACGTCACAGGCTTAGCCATGCTATAATATAATGTATTATTATGAGAAGCTGAATTTAAAACTGGCCACAGGGAAATGTCTCTCCGTCTCTCTCTCTCTCTCTCTCTCTCCTTTATTGCCAAACATTTTTTACAACCGGTTCTAGATTTCCTACTGGGCCAGATATTTTTCCGATCACGGGTGGCAGCCGCCCTCAGACCCCCCCCCCCCCCCCGAGCTACGCCACTGGTTTTGACTCCTGAGAGATTCCGTCAAGCTTCCCTTTTCTACGGGATGCCACTATCATCTAAGAACTCCCAGTGCTCTGAAACCAGACCAGACCAGCGTCTCCTACTGCATTTATTGGCAAATGAAACATTGCTACTTCTACTTTATCCTGACTAGCCCTCCCTGCAAGCAGCTCTCTTTGTAATAACGGAAGAAAAAAAAGGAAGGAGAAAAAAAAAAGAATAAAGGGGAGAGAAGAGCGGTTTCCAAAAATAATTTAATATAGCTATTCAGGTTTTAACTCTCGAGAAATCCCATCAAGCTTCCCGTTTTCTAATACATTTGTTGGACAAGTTTTATTTCTACGAAACCTATGTTGACTTTGTTTAATAATATTGCTTTCAAGATGTTTAACTACACGATCCCGAATAACTGATTCTAAAAGCTTTCCAATAATATAAGTTAGACGAATAGACCTATAATTTACCCCTTCTTGTTTACTCCCATTTTTAAAGATTGGAGTTCTATTAATTGATTTAAAACCCATTGGAATAGCCTATATGAATGATAAAGAATTATTAAAAATTTGAACTAAAGGATCTGGTATTACATTTTTAACTATTTTTAATGATTTGGGTAAAAAAGGTTGGGACCTGACGATTTATTAATTTATTTATGTAGGACACAAGGTAGTACGCAATTTCTTCAGTGTAAACTGTTATGTCAGTGAGCAAAGGAACCCTATTTCCGTTATAAACACGTTACTCGCCTCTGGAATAAAATATGTATTCTGAACTGTAAAAACGATGTAAACAGTTATTTAAAATTGTAGCTATCTCCTTATTGTTATTTCCTGGGTTACCGCTTGAATCTACAGGGTGTCCCGTAAGTCTGGACCCATAGGGAAAAATAATAAAATTACAAAATAGTCCAAAAATTTATTACATAATCTGTTCAAAGTGTCCGCCGTTGTGTCGCACACATAGTTGAAGACGCAATCTCCACTGCGACAGCACTTTCTGAATCACAGTCGCAGAAATTTCTTGACACGCCTCCACAATGCGTGCTTTAAGGTGGAAAATGTTCTGAAGTTTGACCTCGTACACTTTGGCTTTCAAGTGGCCCCACAAATAAAACTCCAGCGGAGTAAGATCATAATAAAAAAATAATAAAAATAATAATAAAAATAATAAAAAAAATATTATAAATAAATTTTTGGACTATTTTGTAATTTTATTATTTTTCCCTATGGGTCCAGACTTACGGGACACCCTGTACTGTATCAATATTGTCCATTAAAAGATTTCTATTACTAACATAATCGTAAAACTTGTTAGGGTTTTCTTTACATCCATTAGCTACTTGAATTTCAAACTCGCATTTGGTACTTCTCATTAAACGTTTAGCCTTTCTACGTAAATCTAAATAATTATGAGTGTTGTTGCGAACGACTCGCTTTGTACCATTTGTAGGCTACATTTCTATCCCGATTGCTTTTCCTATCTCTGTCTCACCATTTTGACTTCGCATTTAAATTACCTCTCTCTAGGCTAGGCACACAGCGCGTGTCCAAATTTACGAATAGATTTTTGAAATTATCCCACATGCTAAGAACACTTTCGAACGCTAACAGTTCATCCCAATTTATTAAGCTTAATGAAGTTCTAAATCATGGAAATTTGCTCTTCTAAAGTCAAGCACTTTAAAGTAATTTATTTTTGGAGAAGTTTTAACATTAACCTCAAAACGTTTCATGCTATGATCGCTATTACCAAATCTTTCTCCAATGTCTACATTCTGAACCAAATTTTCATTTGTAGTTATTCTCACCACGGGTTGGGTCCAACTTTATTTTCCGGATGCGATATAGAGAAGTAAAATGGTGCAGTGCCAATTTTATGCTCTATCCACGTAACCTACCTACCTATCTACCGCCAAATCCAGAAGAATATACATAATTTCATCAACTCATAGAAACCATAACTCTGTATCCCCCGTCTTACTCCAGTAACAGAATTAAACGGATCACCTGAAGATCAGGGCCCCCAGCCTTCTCTAGTTAGCCTTATAAGGCTAACTAACGAAAATATCACGACCTAACCTAACCAATCGTTAGGTCAACTGTACGCCCTTGACGATTGGTTAGGTTAGGTAGTGATATTTTCGTTAGTTAGCCTTATAAAGCTAACTAAAGAAGGCTGGGGGCCCTGATTTTCAGGTAATCCAATTAAACTATATAGTACTTGTTTCCATCATAATAAGTTATTCTACAGGGTGTTTCATGTCGACCCTAGAAATATGGAAAAGAAACACTTCGTATTAGTTACGGAATTACTATGACAAACTTCAAATACCAAATACAAACTACAAATTGGCGGAATTTGTAGTTTGTATTTGAAGTTTGTCATAGTAATTCCGTACCTAATATGAAGTGTTTCTTTTCCATATTTCTAGGGTCGACCTGAAACACCCTTTATATATCTATATATCAAAACAAAACTAATAATATTAACTGGTAAAGTAGAACCAAATATGAGCAATGTCAAGACATCTAAGGTTGTCAAGATACTCATTTAGCAAGGTAATTAATGTTTTGATATGTAATTATATAATATTTAATTTAGTTGGGCGTCTAATATCCAAGTAAATGCAAAAGTATAATCGGAGCAAGCGTAGTTTACGTCCCCCTGTGGTGCCTAGTGTAGTTGACGTTCCCCCCACATTATGCTAGTGCAGTTTGCGTTCCCCAACTTTGTCCAAGTATACATAATAAAAAAAACGTTAAAACTAAAGAAAATATTACGACTTAACCTAACCAATCGTGTATATATATATATATATATATATATATATATATATATATATATATATATATAATGTTTAAAGGAAAAGCTGTTCCCCAAATATATGGATATAAGAATTCAAGACCCAACAGCCAGAAGAAAACAAATAACCTCAGAATTTCGAGAGAAATTGATGAACAGACAGTAAATATAAACTACGGTCGATTGTTCAACCAAACATGTTTAAAGGAAAAGCTGTTCCACAAATATACGATATATATATATATAGACGATTGGTTAAGTTAAGTTGTTCGTAATATTTTCGTTAGTTTTAACGTTTTATTTGATGGATTCATTTAAAAAATGTCTCCTAAAGATCCTAGTGTAGTTTACGTTCCCCAACTTTGACCTAGTGTAGTTTGTGTCCCCTTTTGTGTCAGGGGGACGTAAACTACACTTGCTCCGCATAATCTTAGCTAAATACCTATATGTAATTATGTGTAGTTATGTGAATGTGTATAAGATTACACATCCTAACATCTTTACATATCCAAACTGTATGTATTTCTAAACATGTTTGTAGCTTACAACAGATAATAATTTCCATGTACTTTTCTCTCTTTGCCTCTCTATCTTTAAAGCTAGTGTACATAACTCCGATACTCTACATTATCTAACAAGATTTACCATTCAATTCCATTCTGCCAATGAAGCATTAAATTTGCTTGTTAATGGTAGTTCTATGTTATGTAAGTATATGAAGGCATTACAGTCCCATTTATCTGAATGCATAATGGGCATGTGTGTTACAGTGTGTACATATGTATGCAGGTGTATACTTACGGGTATACATGCATATACCTGTATATGTGAGTACGCATCTCTATGTATGTATGAACATATGTATGTTTATGCGTGTGCATGTGTGTGTGTGTGTATATATATATATATATATATATATATATATATATATATATATATATATATATGTATATATATATATATGTGTGTGTGTGTGTGTGTGTGTACATGTACGCGTGTATGTATGTGTGTATCTATATGTCACATGTACATGTATGTATGCCTTCTGTAGCAACTGATGTGCACCATAAACACGTATAAAAACAATAGTAAATTGTAATATTGATATTATTATTGTTGTTACTATATTGTTTTTATAGTTTATTTTATTACGCTACATATGCTTCGGAATGCATTAACTGTCGCACTATCAGATATACCTTACCTTACAAAGGTTCCGCGTGATGATTTCTCATTTCGCGAAGGTCAAGCTTGTCGCCCCTCCTCTCGAGTTGGCCTGGTGAAGTAGTGAGTTGGATTCTTGCGCTCTCCACCTCACATAGCCAGGTACGCCCGGCTCATCGGGGATTGTTCTGAGCCAGGCGTCTAGTCTTCTTTGAAGATTTCCACTGCAACTCCCTTCGTGTTTCTTAGGTCTTTGGGCAACTGATTAAACAGTTTTGGTCCTCTCACTACAAAACTATTTTCTTTCAGGGTTAAGGATGTTCCCTGTCTCGCCTTCAATTTGGGAATACGACACAGTCTACCGCTTCTACTTTCCATCGTTGTTTGGGGAGTTATGGGATTCAGAGTAAGATTAGGGACTAGTTTCTCCATTATTTTCCAATGTAAATAATGGTGTATCTCTCTCTTCTCCTTTCCAGTGAATATAGGTCTAGTTCTCGTAACCTTTCCAGTAATTTAGTTCTTTGCACCCATTGATCTTGGCTGTGAAGCTTCTTTGGATCCCCTCCATCTGTCAAATGTCTTCTTTTTTATATGGGGAAGTTAGGACCGAGCAGTATTCTAATTTGGGTATTATCAGGGTTTTCAGTAGAGGAATCATTACATTCCTATCCCTTCGTTTAAAAGTTCTCAATATCTGACCCGTTATTCTCTTTGCTCTGTTTACTGCTATCTTATTTTGTGTTTCAAATTTCGCATCATCTGTCATTACAACCCCTAAATCTTTTGCTCTGGAATTTCTCTGAATTTCCTGTCCATTTGGGGTATAATATTCCATGCACTTTAGGTCTTCTCTTTTTCCGTACCGTAATAGCTGAAATTTCTCGGTGTTAAAAAAAAAAAAAAAAAAAAAAAAAAAAAAAATTATATATATATGTTTGTGTGTGTGTGTGTTATATGTTACTCTCTGTATACCTTTTCCATGCCTTATATACTGTATGTAGCAAAGAACAATAAAATTATTATTATTATTATTATTGCTTGGGTCAAAAACGTTCTGTCTTACTGTGCAATAATCCTGTTCTCCAATACCGTGTTCCTTTCACCTGTATGGTAGATTTGGTTCAGACAACTGCTGGTGTATAATGCCTTATTTCTGTAGTGCAGCAAAAAATTTTGGTCCTTTCCTGTTAACGGGAATACCCTAAAAAAAGTTTTACTGTTTATGTATTTTTGCTCTCGTCATTTTCGTTTAAACTAACGAAAATATCACAACTTAACCTAACCAATCATCAAGGGCGTACAGTTGACCTAACCAGGCAGTCAATTGACCTATCCGGGCATTCAGTTGACCTAACCGGGCATTTTCCGTTATATTAACCTGTTAGGCTAATTCAATGCCCGGTTAGGTAAATTGAATGCCCGGTTAGGTCAACTGTACGCCCTTGATGATTGGTTAGGTTAAGTTGTGATATTTTCGTTAGTTTAAAACTTTAAATGAAAATGACGAGAGCAAAAATACCCAACAAACAGTAAAACTTTTTTTAGGGTATTCCCGTTAACAGGAAAGTACCAAAATTTTATTTGTATATTACGTTAAGTGTTACGGATTATAAGTGATTCAGGAAAAAGTTTTTTCATTCCTTAATTATTAAAAAAATATCCAATTCGGTGTGTGTGTGTGGTGTGTGTGTGTAGCAGTCGGTTCTCCATGTGGATAAAATAAATGTTCTAGAAATTCTTCCTTTCTGCGACAAAAACTTTATCCTTTTATTTCGCGTTTTGTGCAGTTAAAATTCCCTTTTCCATTCCTCAGATTTATAAAATTAGACAAAACTTTCTGAAAGGAAACTTCCTTCCAAATAATTCGGGCTGCAAAATTCTGCACGATGTACGATAATCTTCTCTTGGATAATAATTTTCAATAGTATGAGCCGACAGTGGTTATTTTGTTTAGCGAAAAATTAAGATTTAATAATTTGTAAAACGGTATACGTATACTTTAGCGTCGGAAATTATTCGTAAGTTTAATATCAACAAAAAATACGTAAGCGTGAATATAACTTTATTAGGCCTAAGTATAGAACTGTGGTTAAATTATTATTCAGGACAACGGCGTGGTTATATTTATTTAAAACGTGCAAAGTATAAAATGCAAGTCTGACAAGTTTTTAAACGTGAAATTTCTGTAGAATAAGTCAAGAATTTCGTTTACATGCACTATAACAGTAGGAGCAGCAGGACGACGAGCCATTATTGTTTAAAGCTAAGATTGCAATATTGACTAAATAAAACAAACAAATTGCGGCCCCCGGTTAATTGAATGCCTGGTTAGGTCAATTGAATGGCAGGTTAGGTCAACTGTACGCCCTTGATGATTGGTTAGTTAAGCCGTGATATTTTCGTTAAAACTAACGAAAATATCATGACGACCTAACCAATCATCAAGGGCGTACAGTTGCCCTAACCTGGCATTCAGTTGACCTAACTGGGCATTCAGTTGACCAGGGGCACCTCACAACTAGATAGATCACAGCACTGCATTATCACATGCTCACACTACAACAATAATATTCAGACTAAACTAGGTCTAAGCAGGCAACAAATAAACATTAATAACAAGAAGATGACGTAAACAGGAACAAATTTACATTTTCTGAATTTGACCTGTACAGACTATAAACCAGCACAGCATAAGAAATAATTTAACCACGGATTCTATACTTGTGTCCTTTGTTAAAAGTATTAAAACGATATTGCAACTGATAAATGCGCCATGTTGACGACGTAGCTGCTTCTTTACCCGGTTAGGTCACAACTTAACCTAACCAATTGTCAAGAGCGTACAGTTGACCTAACCGGGCAAAGAAGAAGCTACGTCGTCAACATGGTACATCACGTGCCTTATTTCCCAGCTATATTCACGAATTCTTATGAAGAAATTAATATAAAACTAACGGATCAACTGAAGATCAGAGCCCCCAGCCTTCTTTAGTTAGCAAAATAAGGCTAACTAACGAAAATATCACGACCTAACCTAACCAATCGTTAGGTCAACTGTACGCCCTTGACGACTGGTTAGGTTAGGTCGTGATATTTTCTTTAGTTCGCCTTATAAAGCTAACTAAAGAAGGCTGGGGGCCCTGATCTTCAGGTGATCCAAACTAACTTATTTGTGCATTTGATTATATCCATTAATGACATTTATCAGTTGTAATATCGTTTTAATACAATTATAATAATAATAATAATTATAATAATAATAATAATAATAGTTATAATTTCCGACGCTAAAGTATACGGATACCCATAAAACTTTTAACCTTTCATTACGGCAAAAGTCACGTGAAGGAGACTTACCCCTTCGGCTTTTGAACAGATCCAACGTCGCTTAACCTAACTGATCTAACTGTAAGCGGTGTTACGACGTGGCCACGACGTAGCCATATCGATTAAGAAAAGTGGTAATCTTGTAGTTTAACGTCGCAAATTCGTCCAGGAGATTTATCGTCGCAAATTATTGAAATAAAAAACAGTAAAATTGATTTTATTTGGATCACATATTGTTAGGTTAGGTTATGTTAGGTGTACTTTCAAGTTGTGTTTAAACGTTGCAAGTTAATTTTGTTTTTATTTTTATTGTAGAGGTCGTTTTAAACATGGCAGTACTGTGCCAGTACACCTAACCTAATTTTTCATGTTTGAAACTACTACTACAATAAAAATAAAACAATTAACTTGCAATGTTTAAACATAACTTAAAAGTACATCTACCTAATTTGCAACGTTAAACTACGAGATTAGCAGAAAAATTACCATTTTTCAGCTGCGGCATTATTAGGGAAGCTCATTTCCTTGTAAACCCGAGCCAAGTGGTTCGGATCCTGCGTAAAGCTGTACAGAGTGGCCACAAAGTCCCTCTGCAGTGAAATTACAGCATATCTCTATCACTGGTATGCATCAATTTTGCTGTCAAGGGTTTTGTAAGTGATTCTTATAGAGGTTTTCCTGCTGATTTCGAATCTGCAATCCGTTTTTCTCAATCAGCTCAGATTATCCGGCTATGGCCTCATAAGTAAAATAGAATTTTTCGTGATTTTGTCAAAGCGGAATTGGAACAGTAACATCTATCATCACTTGTTTCACTTGTATAATATCTTTTTTTACTTTTCAGGCATATAGATAAAATATTTTATAATGAATAGAGCGTGTAAAAATGATCCCAATAGATTCTGCTACATATGTGGGACGGTTACCATGCCAAATAACCAGTCCCAAATCACTAAATTTGTGAAGACAATGTATAGAGCATACTTTTGAATTAAGCTAGGGGACCAGGACAAAAATTTCGCCCCTCATATGTGCTGCAAGACGTGCATTGAAAATTTGAGAAGATGGAGCAAAGGCAGAGCGAAATCTTTGCCTTTTGGAATTCCCATGATTTGGAGAGAAGGAAAGGATCACGTGACAGATTGCTATTTTTGCATGACAAACCTCCAAGGTGGGCTTATAAATTTATTTTTCTTAAATATTTTGAATCCTCGTATGAAACTTGACATAATATTCACCATAATGTAATATTCACAATATATAGCATAATATTCACCATAATGGTAATCATACATTTACATATACATATTTATAGAAAATACATTTACACATACATATTGTTATACAAGTTACATTTACATATACAATGATTGTATATTTTCTTTCTTTTTCATTCATATTGTCCCCGAAGGGACAATATGAATGAAAAAGAAAGAAAATATACAGACTCCATCGACCTATTTCGTATCTACAGACCGCAGCCTTCCCTCACGAGCCGCCACTGTCTGAATGCTTCTTCTATTTCATATGCAAGTTTTATATCCATGTTTCTGTGTTTCTATTTTCAGGAGTTAACAGAAGAATAAACACATTGTTGTGTACCCTGACATTCCTTCTGCTATGAGACCTGTACCCCATGGCCCTGGAATTCCATACCCGACCCACCTCAAACCCTGACTTCGATGATTCTGATGATGAATCAATGACCAATGCCAATGACCAGTCCCAGTCGTATATACCTCAAAATACCGCTTCAAATGAGCCGAGGCCTCTCAACCAGGCCAAACTTAATGATCTTACCAGGGATTTAGGACTTTCCAAATTAGCTGCCGAGATCTTGGGCTCACGACTTCGAGAGGACAACTTGCTGGCTCCGGGAACAACATTCTCCTGGTATAGGAAACGAGAGGAAGAATTCCGCAAGTTTTTTGCAGTGCGCGAAAATACCTCTTCCTTAGTGTACTGCTGCAATGTTGAGGGGCTAATCGAATCCTTGGGCCTGCCATATAACGCATCAGAATGGAGGCTATTTATAGACTCGTCTAAACGAAGTTTGAAAGCAGTACTTCTCAACATTGGGAATAGGGTTGCATCAGTCCCTGTAGCACATTCCGTACAACTTACTGAGAGCTACGATAACATGAAATTTTACTGGATGCTCTCGTATACGACCAACATAACTGGAGGATCTGTGGAGATTTGAAGGTAATACTAATATCATAAGTAAACTATTGCTATTGACTATGTTGTTTTTCCAAAGGTTATTTGAGAGCGTATAAGAACACTTAACTTCCCCACAGAAGTGATACAGTCCAATGCATAGATTTTTTATCGATAGAACAAATTCTCTAAATTCTTTAAATATTTTCATTTTTTTTCTTCATTTTTTTTCAGATTGTGGCATTTGTATTGGGAATGCAAGGGGGATACACGAAATACCCATGTTTCCTCTGCAAATGGGATAGCCGAGCGGATGAGAAGCAGAAGCACTATGCACAGCGTGAATGGCATCAGAGAGAATTTTGAACCGGGTCGCATAATGTCGTTTCAGTGCCCTTGTACCACCACAAAAATTTGCTCCCACCACTTCATATTAAGCTGGGCTTGATGAAAAATTTCATCAAATCAATGAATAAGGAGGGTCAGCATTCCGATATCTCGAGAGTAAATTTCCTCATATATCTGATGCTAAACTAAATGCTGGGGTTTTTGATGGTCCTCAAATTCGAACTTTGATCAAGGATACTCAGTTCGAAAACGCAATGACTCCAACTGAGAAGAATGCCTGGCAGCATTCAAATCAGTTGTCACTGATTTTCTGGCAAGCGTAGAAGTCCAGAATACGAGTCCGTTGTCGAAAACTTGATGGAAGCTTTCAAAGCTCATGGGTCGCGCATGTCCATAAAAATGCACTTTTGTGGTCCCACTTGGACTATTTTCCTGAAAATTGCGGGGATTATAGTGAGGAACAGGGTGAACGATTTCACCAAGATATCAAAATAATGAAAGAGATGTACCAGGGAAACTGGGATATCAATATGCTGGCGGACTATTGCTTGTTTGAAGCGAG
The DNA here is from genome assembly GCA_023014485.1 of Bathynomus jamesi. NCBI lineage: Eukaryota > Metazoa > Arthropoda > Malacostraca > Isopoda > Cirolanidae > Bathynomus > Bathynomus jamesi. The sequence goes on along the minus strand of JAJOZX010004993.1, from coordinate 283,532 downwards.
ACGTGCCCGAAGAAAAACACAGACGGAAAGCCAAAAAAACTTCCTTCCTTCCTCAATAAACTTTTTTCCATATTCATTGTATGAATAAAAGTATTTATTCACACAATGTTTTCATTTTCACGAGTGTTCTTATAATATTACTCGTATCTACAGTGTTTAAGCTAAAAAATCAATAAATTGGGGATAAAATTGGACTTATAATAAATGGCCAATGAGAAAAAAACCTGACTGATTGAGGAAAACCAATGTCATTTTCGAATTCAGCATGGTCGAATATAATATGAGTTGAAAAAACCCTCACAGCAGACAAAAAATTTCATATGCATACCAGTGTATGTTGCCCTTGTTTTTCATGCAAAGGGACTTTGTGGCCACCCTATACGTCATATGACGTTTGCCGTTACGAAGGAGGTTAAACAACCCCAAACTTTATTATTTTTATTATCGGATTTTGACAATATGCGAAGCATGCAAATATATAAATATACTTATCTACAAATTCTACATATATCCTAATGATACAACAGTTCGAGACAGGACAGATTAAATGTAGGCCTATTTTCCATTTCAGTAGGTGGCGCGGTCATTCTACCGAGTCTCGAACTAAAGTAGGGAATTAATGTTAATGTAAGGTATATTCAGAGATGGGCAAGATCACCAACTTTGGTGATCTTGAAGATCAAGATCAGATCACCAGAAAAATGTGATCTTGAAGATCAAGATCAGATCACCAGAAAAATGTGATCTTGAAGATCCAGATCAAGATCGTGATCTTGAAGATCACTTTTCAAGATCACTTTTTAAGATCACTTTTATATGAATTGAAAAAAGTTGTACTCTTGTAGAGTAAACAAAAACAAATTATTTTGTTAATCACTCCTGAAAAGTATCACTCCTAATACTCCCCTGAGGGCTGAGGCAATACAAGCATCGCATCCTACCCATGTCACCTGATCTAAACCACGGGGATTGACGATTCCCCTTTCAGTTTTTCAGGTGGTAAACTTAAAACTTAGTATTATCATAACTTATCAGCAAAGAAAAAACTATTAAATGACCTACATATAGTTTTTAGTTCTATTTTTCTCAATTCTCATTTCACCAGGTCCATAACCCATATCAATGAATGGTCAGCATATATAAGTAAACATTTTTTACATAGAATTTAATTTTACAGTTTTACTGCAGTACGCAATTACTGACAATATAAGGGTAAAAACCGCAAGTTAAGAGTGTTAATTTAATGTTCAACCGCTGTAAACATTTGCTTTCAGCAAAACCAATTGTTCAAAGTTACCATCCGAGAGACGACTTCGTTTGGGGCTATGAACCATGCCAGCAAACGAAAACAACCGTTCCACTGGTGCAGAGGAAGGTAGCGTGGTGTTATACCTCTTGAAGATCTTCTTTATAGCAGGATACCTATCTAAAGAGTCGAGTGCCTTACTGGTGTCCTGCAAATAATTGAGGACTTCCAAGTCTTCCTTGTTGTTAGGAGCAGAGAATGAGCCGTCCATAGTTCTGAAGAAATCGTCTTCAGATGATGAGTCTGAGTTCACCGAACTATTACCACTGCTGTCAGAATTACAATTTCTTACAGCCATTTGCAGCTTGTCTTTTACTTGAGACTTGATTGCTTCATGATCGCCGAAATTAGGCCCTTGCAACAATGATATCCATCTAAGTTTGAAATACGGATGAGATACTGAGGCCAAAACGGCATCAGTTACCTCGGGGCTCAACGACAAAAAATGACCAAATCTGGCATTGAAGCCAGAGACGACTGCTGCCAGTAATGGCATGCAGTGTCTCAAGCGCAGGTCGTTTGGTTGGATAGGCTCCAATCTTGCGAGGGCATCTTGAGTCACTAGGACTGTTGGAAGAAGACAACCGTAGTAGCATTCTTTCTCTGCCTGTAATTTGTTGAGGGCTGCTGCAATTGGTTTTAGAACAGACAAATATTCTGAAATAAATTCCAATTCATTGTCTTTGAGGATGGGTAGATTCAGTTCTTCAAGAGCTACATTCACGTCGTTCTTATGTTTATATATTTGGCTTAATGAGTCGTACATTGAGTTCCATCGGGTGACGCATGGGTACCTAAATTGGACGCCAGTTATTTCCTGTATTTTTTCTGCTGACTTGGGTTTACCAGCAGCATTCCACAGCGCCGAACATTTTCCCATTGCAGAATGCTTTATCTTCTTTAGTCCAGGTGAATTCAGTCCTTTATCTGCATCAGTTGTTGCTACCAAGTTCAATGTGTGGGAGGCACATCGAATATGGGATGATAGTTTCACTGACTCCTCTCCATGCTCTCCTGAATGTTCAGGAAAGTTGCTGATGATAACCTCTTCATCTGAATCTTTTTCATCATCATCTTCATCTGCATCTTCATCAATGTCGTCAGTACGATTCTGAACACGAACACCGAACTCTTTAAAGCATTTCACCATGTTCGATGCATTGTCGGTGACTGTAGATACAACTTTTCTATAAGATAAACCATGCTCCGAGTTGATCCTGTCCAATATTCCAGCAATTTTATCAAAGCTATGTGTTCCACGAAATCTTCGGCATGCCAGTGCAGCTGATCCTCGCGACAAGTCATCATTGATCTGTAATGTAAGAATATAAAATCAATGTTTGTATGAACATTTTTTTAAGCTTAATTTAATAATATTGGTTAGACACGCACCAGCTAAACTGCGCCACCAAACATTGAAGAGAAGAACTATGTGATATAAAGGAGGCAATTCAGCGATGAGTCGCCTACCATACCACCACATCAGTGACCCATCCCATAAGAGCAAAATGTGGAAGAGTCCATATTCACAGCCTGTGAATATGGACTCTTCCACATTTTGCTGTGAATCAGACACAATGACAGATGACAGAATCAGTGAATTAGTGTGAAATTACTGTGAATCACAGCAAAATGAAGACTCACCAAATTAATGAATGAGGAACACATGTCGAATAATTGAAAAGATTATACTATAAGTCTATCAGACTATCAGTCTATCACCAATGGTCAATTTATCAATTATATAAAAATAATACACTAAATCAATAGCATACCCAATGCGCAGTGACTCCCATGAAACTGCGGTGATTAGTTGACCATATGTCGCATGTAACACACACATGGTCAACTGCTGCCAGTTTTGCTTGTATGTCTTCCTTCATTGTACTGGTTGTTGTTGCAAGAGATCTAGCCAGGGTGCGTCTAGATGGCACCTGAACAGCCGGGTTGACGTCTGAAAAAAATATTTAAAAATTAAAACAAATACAATAGATTAGCTATGGAAAAAATATCAAAATATTTAGCTAGGCTAGCGATAGTCTAATGTTCATACAAATAATATGATTAATTATTTTAATCAGATATTAGCTATGGAAAAAATAGCAAAATATTTGAGTTATACTAACATGAAAGAAGATCCTTAAATTCATGTAGTTCAACTAGGCTCAATGGTAGGAGCCCATTAGCCACAAGCGAGAGAATCTTCTTTTCAAGGATATCCTTGCATATTGGTGGTCCTGGTTTTTGCTTGGAAATGTGGAACATGCTTAGTGTTGACTGCTTGGCAATTTTGGCAGGGCCAGCATTGCTGCCGCTGGCATCTTCTTCTTTAGCTGGACGCTTGCGAGATTTCTTCTCCGATTCATATTCACCCAAAAGATCCGAATGTAGTTTCTGCACAAGAAAATAAATTATTATCATGCGGAGAGACTTCTTGAACACCCTGTATAATATTTATCAGAGTATCAAACTTCTAGTTGAAATTAATACTTAACAAGATTCTAAAATTTTGTTATCTTTAACTAAAATTATTTTCACCATGATCAGTGCATTTTTATCCTATGTTAAATTGAAAGCCGAATTTCGTCCTTCAGTAACTAAATAGGAGAAATTACAGACATGGATCAGACAGAGAGAAAGACAGATACACCTGGCGTTTTATTATAGTTGGATATCGGCAGTTTTTAATGTAGTTACTAGTCCATAATCTATTAATATCTGAAGTGCACAATATATTCAAATGGACGTCTATGTAAATGTAGCATTAGTCTTGTATGGCACCAGTCACTTAAAATATGACTTGAACCATTATGTTAATGTTGCTACTTACTACTTAGTTACTAAGTAGTACTAACCCTGAGGTGCCTCAGAAGATTGCTTGTTGAGTCGAGGCCAGCAGACAGAATTGTAGTTTTCTTTGTACACTGCCTACAAATAACTTTGATACTGTTTCCAGTTTTTTCGACAATTTGAAAATATTTTCCGTTCAATAGCACAGATTGATCCTTATTACCAACATTGTTATCTAAATATATTGAATACTGTTCTGGTGACAACCTAGAATATTTGGTTCCCTTGGGAGCCTGTTGAAGTTGTAAAATTGCACTCATTATTAAAAAATTCAATCTGTAAATAAAATATGTTTAGAATTAATTTATTATGAATACGGACCTATAGGCTATATTTTATGCCTATATATAATAATATATTAATAGAACACTTTTAACATAATTGCACAGTAAATTACACTTTTTACGAGCCTAAATTCCACAGCAACTACACCTTCCATGAGCCCACGCATGACGCAAGTCACCCAACTAACAGAAAACATAAACAGTCGGTGTTGAACAAAGTTGCCACCAGATGTCGCTTGGACAAAAAACAAATGACATTCGCATAGCGGCATATTTAAGAATCTGAAATTAAAAGTGATCTTGAAGTCTAAAGTGATCTTCAAGATCAAGATCACAAGAAATAAAGTGATCTTAGATCAAGATCAAGATCACCATAATAAAAGTGATCTTCAAGATCAGATCACGATCTTGATCTTCAAGATCACGATCTGATCTTGAAGATCAAGATCGTGCCCATCTCTGGGTATATTGTAATGTGTATTACCGGAGGTAAAGTTCCCGTTAATCCATTATATAAACAGCTTCAATTTAAAATGATCTGGATCCAAAGTTGTATAAATCAGGCGGGCTTGCCCTTAATCAATAACTATCTTTTTTTTTTTTTTTAAAAAGGCACGCTAAAATTATTTTGGTAACTTTACTAAATAAGTAAATAATTAGTTTCTGTACAGAGAGGAAATAACAATTAACATAACGCACATATACGTTATATACAGTATATACTATACTCACCATGCCATTATTCCATAAAAACTGAAATAGTTCAGTTGCTTCGTTTCCCGTTGTTTACAGCAAGAATCGTTTTCCATATAATCAACGCGAGAGTTGCAGAACAAATTTAACAAAATCTAAAAATATTAAAGCATTAGTATGAACAGTATATATATATATATAATGTGTGTGTGCGTGCGCACGCATAAGCAATAACGTCTGAAGTCATAATATGACAGAGAGAACCAACAGCTTTACGTGTGATCCGAACCATTACCCAATCAAGGAAGATCCACAGAAGTATCTTAATAGCTTAAATCCCAAATCCTGGCCGGGAGTCGAATCTTGGACCTACAGATTAACAGCCTGGCGCTTTACCACTAGCCTAACCTGGCGGAAAGATATAGTGAGGTAATTTTTTTGTGAGAACACTTTTAGTAGCTCTGAACATTTAAAAGTTTATATAAAAAGTTTAGAAACATTTTTATTGTCTGAAAAAAAAAGATAACGTTAATAGTCCTGAATAAGTTGGGTAGGTTGATGGTAGGTTGAACCTACTAGTAAGGTACTAATACCCAGTGACGGACTGGCTCAGGAAAGCAGCGCTGGAAAACTATTTGAAGCAGCCCCCCAACCCCCAGCCCATTCCCAACTGAGCAATTATACTGAAAAAAAATGACTAATTGTATTTCACACTATTTAATATTTATTTTAATGTTATAGTAGTATGGGTTTCATATATTTATAATTAGAACATTTTATTCAGAATCTATTGTCCTTATTAACTCGATACGAGAAAAGTAAGTCCAAAGTACTCAGAATTACATCTTTACATTGAGGTTCTCACAAAATAAGTCATTCCTAATTATATCTAATATTCTTAGTAATTATTACTAAATACATGTCCATTCAGTATAAATAAAACTAGCAAAATCCTTTTCTTTTTTTGAACTCTGTAATGCTGCACGCCCTCATCACTTTTTTTGTGCCATTAGTCCATACAATAGATCATAATAAAAGGCATTCTAGACGTCAAAATTCCTTGTGGCTACTAACAAGAACTGGATAACACGTACAGTATAATTCAAAGTTTTTTTTAAAGTTACTGTACTTTGAAATTCCAGTCACTTTACTCCTTCCCCGCACACACACACACACACACACACACGTATTGTATGTACATACATGTGTATTTATAAATAGCTCCACTTGAGAAATCTTGATCCTATATTGTGATGCACAAACATGCAACCATATTGTAGAATTATTTCAGTAAAGCACCGAACAATAAATACAATGAATTTTGAACGAAATAATCATTATAGATTATAAGAACGATAGAAAAGTAGTTTTAGACATTTACATAACAATACATTAATCTACAAAATCTAAAAAGTAAACATTTTGATAATACCTTATTTTTGAAGCAACTAAATCAATCACTTTTTCAGTCAACTTTCCTAAAATGTCCTTCTCTATACACATCAACATGAATACCTCCAGGTGGGCTTGTTTCAAGAGCCTACGGCAGAGGTTCTTAACCCTTTTTCTTAAGTGAGCAAATTTTTGGCACTTAATTACAGAGTGAGCAACATATATAAAAAAAAGCCTTTAACTTAAACTTAAAGTTTAAATTAGATAAATATTTAACTATTTAAATATTTCTTTAAACGCATGCAAACTTCATAATGCTTAATTAAAATTTTTAGGTATATTGAAAAACATCAATAAGTTCTAATTCTGCAGCTACTATTTCCTCTTGTTTGAAAATTTGTCAGATCATCAATCTCGAAATTTATGTAGTTTGTCAATAATTGAAAGTTTGGTAGATGCTCTTTTAAGTGTTTGAACCTCTCTTCGAACTCGTCACTAATGTTTTCGAGTGCTTTTACTACGAGTGATGGACAGTTGCTAGCAGTTTCAGCCAAACATTTTTTAAGTTCAGGAAAATGATTAAGATTCTCCTTAGAAACTTGGCTCTGAAAAAGTTTTTTTTTTTTTAAATCCCGTAATTTTCTCATATAAGGCAACAACAAAATTATTTTTTTCCTTGCAACCTCAGATTTAAGTCGTTTAAAATGGCTAAAAATGTCGACCATGAATGAAAATGTTATCTTGAAGTCAGCAGTAAAAATTTCAGGAAAAATATTATCCTCTTTGCTTTGCATTAAAAAGCAGGCTTTGTTCGTGAGCAACTTTGCCCATTTGAAGAGCAACATGTTGCTCGCGAGCGACAGGTTAAGACCCCTGGTCTACGGTGTTTTGTTTTGATGCGTTTCATTTTTTGAAAATGAACGTTCACATGCAACTTGTCACTGAAATTGTTAGAAGGAGCTTGTAAGCTGCAAATAAGGTGACGTAAGATCTGCTATACATATTATACCGTAGTAGGCATTTGTACACGTATATTATGTATTTTCTCCAGCTGTCTCTGCATCCTGTTTCCAGCTCTTCATTTTGTTTCAGCAAGCGTCTGATAGTGTTCAGGCAGGGTTTTCTTAAATTTTGACCAGGTTTTTGTAAAAGAGGGCAGTTCATTTCTAGACATTCAACGTCAGTACCTGGAAAGTGCTGCTTCAGTAAAGTAGACGCCTTTATATATATATATATATATATATAGGGTGAACCAAATGTAGGTGGACAGTAAATGATAACGTTTATTTTGAGAATACATATTTAATTTTTTTGTATACTATAATACAAAATAAAATTTAAATAAATTTAGTTATAATATTTAATATAATATAACACAAACACCATAGTTATAATGAACACCATAGTTATAATATAATATAACACAAACAGTATTCAACCTACTGTCCACCTACTTTTGGTTCACCGTGTATATATATATATATATAAATAAAATTTATTCATCGATGAACTCATAGTTTAAGTCAGTGGTACTCACTGCGCGGCTTGCGAGACAAACGCGGCTCGTGAGTGGCGGTTCTCGATGAGAGAGAGAGAGAGAGAGAGAGAGTTACAAGGAGAAGTACCTCAAAAGGCCTTGCGGCCCATACCGAGGAGGTACCAATGGCAACGGGTGCCACGGAAAATTTTCTACACACTCAAATAGTGTGCAAGATTTGGTTTAACCTTTTCTTGAAGTGATCCACAGAGGAACTGTTCACAACTTCCGAAGGTAACCTGTTCCACGTGTCACAGATCTTATACGTAAAGTAATTCCCACACACACTAGTCCTAAACCGTTTCAAATCTAACTTCCAACCATTGTTGCGAGTTGGGTTATCATTTAAACTAAACATGCTTTTAAAATCGACATCGTTGAACCCGCGTAAGAGCTTGAAAACCTCGATGAATTGACCGCGCAGCCTCCGAGTTTCCAGCGAAAACAAGTTCAGGGCGCGTAACCGTCGATTGTAGCCCATATGCCTAACGGAAGGGATTAACTTTGTGGCCCTCGCCTGCACTCGCTCCAGCCTCTCAATATCTTTCCTGAGGGTGGGCGACCAGAACTGAACAGCATACTCAGGTGCGGCCGAACCAGAGAATTACAGCGAGAGCACAATCTCCTTGTTCCGAACTGAAATTGCCTCCTGATATAACCCAACAGCTTCTGGGCTTTCTTTTCTACCTCTACGCACTGTTTTGTAAACTTAAGGTCGCTGCTAATTAGCACACCCAAGTCCTTTTCCAAATAAGTCGCCTCGATATTACTCCCCAACATCGAGTAGTCCGACTTGGGATTGGCGTAGCCAATGTGCATCACTTTGCATTTACCCAAGTTAAACGGCATTTGCCATTTTTCGGACCACTCTCCTATCCTACCTAGGTCCGCACGCAGTTCCTCGATCGCTTCGGGCGTCCCAACATTGGCCCCAAGCTTGGTGTCATCAGCGAATTTGGCGATCCGACGTCGATATCATATATGTAAATGATAAACAACAGTGGCCCCAAAACGGAACCCTGAGGAACCACGCTAGTGACCGAGACCCAACCCGAACTAACCCCTTTAATTACAACCCTCTGCCGCCTATTCTTCAGCCAGTTTTCAATCCACCTACCTATTTCCCCACCGATACCCAGCGCGCGGACTTTCGCCATTAGCCGGCGGTGAGGTACCTTATCAAAGGCTTTCTGAAAGTCGAGATAAAGTATATCAATCGCCCTACTCTTATCATACTCACTCAACATGACGTGGAAAAACTCGAGCAAGTTGGTGAGACACGACCTATGCCGTCTAAACCCATGTTCGGAGTCCCCAAGCAGCTTGTAGGAATCCAAATGGTCAACGATCCTATCCGCTATTATCCCCTCTAATAATTTACCTACAACTGAAGTGAGACTAATGGGACGATAGTTCCCTGGACTTTCGTGATCCCCTTTCTTAAAGATAGGGGTCACGTTGGCTTCCCTCCAGGCACCTGGCCCGTCTCCAACGATGTGTTGAAGACTGTAGCCAGGTGGGGAGCCACCTGGTCGCGCACCTCCCGCAACACTCTGGGGAGAAACTGGTCTGGCCCAGGAGCCTTAACACGCTCAGTTTGTCTATTCTATCGGCAACGACTGTCGCGGTACATCGAACACTATCCAGGCCAGCACCTTCGTGCCTCACGCCTGGCTCGGGGATGATGCGGGTGTCCTCCCTGGTGAACACGCCCGCAAAGTACTCATTAAGCACAATGGCGATGTCCGCGTCGGAGGTCCGCAGAACGCCGCTTCGGTCCTTTAACGGACCTATCATGCTTCTAATGGGCTTTCTACTATTAACATAACTGAAGAACTCCTTAGGGTTCCCTTTGCAGAGGCTTGCCACCCGTAGTTCTTCGTTACGTTTCGCTACCCTAACCTTCGCCTTCACTTCCCTACACAGGCGGACATACGCTTCAGTGTTCTCATGGGAACGATTGGCCTTCGCCCTCCTATACGCTACTTTCCTATTTCGGATAGCCGAAGCGATGTCACGATTGAACTACTTAGGCTGCGTTGGAGCAGGGGTGACCGGTTTTGAGGGTATGGCAGCAGACTGCAGCACCATAAACTCGTCCCGGAATGCACTCCACACTCCCTCAACATCGCCACCGACCTCTAACCCCATCTCATCTACGCTATCCCGGAGGCTAACAAAGTCCGCCCGCCGTAGATCGAGCTTCCTCTCGAGATACTACGCTTCACCCGAGGGACGCACACACGGAACCTAATCAGACCATGATCACTCCCGCCCAACGATTCGTCAACGGTGAGGCCAGTGACGAGGTTGTCTTCGGTCGTGAATACTAAGTCTAGAACGCTTTCGCCTCGTGTAGGCTCATTGACCCACTGAGTGAGGAAGTTCTCATCAGCAAAGTCACTAGCCTCCTCCCTTCAGCATCAGCAGTCCTGTCTTCCCACTTTATGCCGCGACACAGTGAGTGAGTGAGTGAGTGCTATATATATATATACAGTATGCTATTTAATTTATTTAACATTTTATATATATATATAATATATATTAATATATATATATATATATATATATATATATTATATATATATTATATATATATATATATTTATATATATGCGGCTCTCTCGGTGTGTATGTTCTGAAGAAGTGGCTCCCTTAAAAAACTTAGTGAAAAAACACTGGTTTAAGTGGATGTATGAAGCGTTAAACATTATCTTTTCACATAGAGCATCATTCCACTCATATGCCTATTTCAGGATACAAGCTGCTCGCATCAGCATTGCCAAGCAAAAAGCGGGTCAAAGTACTGACGAGACTTTCGTAAGTTTATCACCACTGAAAGCAACAATGCTCTGTGTTAGTCTAGTTAGCCTGCACCCAGTAACCCTAGTTATCATAGCTTGCTTAGACTGCCTTAAAATGTAGGCACTTAGTAAACTAGTGTACTGTAGTCAGAAATGGCCCTACAGCCCCTACTGGGTAGCTCAGTCAGTTTTTATTAATTTTTTTTTCCCTTTGGTCCCACCGGCCCACTAGCTCACCAGCCTTTCGGGAAAATTCCCGAACTTCCGATAGGCTAGTCTGTCACTGCTAGTACCTTACTAGCAGCTACCTTAACCTGTTAACTAGTATACTCTTCGTGCCTATAATTGCATCTAGAGCACTTAGTACCTCCTTCTCGATTTGATAGGACTAAAGTTAGGTTAGATTATACTAGTTAGTTTAAACATATGAAATTAAAAAAGTAAGGGGTGTAACAAGATTCTTCACTGGTTTTGGGAGATTTTCCTGGAGTTTTGACAGATGATATCAATGTAGCAATTTTCGATAAGTTAAATACTGACGATGACCTGGAAACCATCCCGATTTAAATCAGAGCAAAATTCTGAGTGCAATTGTCAAACAAAGAGCTAAAGTAGTTCTCCGCAATATTTGAAGAAATCAAGACCTAAATTCAAAATAAACGTTGGCCTGAGTGCTCAAAGAGGCTTTGCAAAGAATCGAGTTTGACAAAGAGTTGTTTGGTTGACTTCTGCGTTCCTTTAAAAATCGTGTTAAATTGGTGTTGGAAGCATAAGGAAAGAATGTTAGTTATTAACGTTTGTCACGTATTTTTAATCTGATCAAAATATTTTCGTCTTAATCTTCCCAAAACCTGTAAAGAATATTTTTACACCCCTTAGGTACCTCGGTTATACGGAGGTGTGTTTGCGCGCGTGTGTGTGTGTATGACATTAAAACATTTTAAGACTCAAAAATCAGTTTCTCCTGTGAACCTCCAGATAAATAAATGAATGAGTGAACGCAACACTGCTTCCCGTCGACTGGCGAAGTTAATCGACATTGGATCGTACTTGGATGGGATGATGTAGCAAGGCACGGGCAAAAATTCACCAGACAAAATCTCACCACTTAAATGCAAAAGAGGACAAAAACTCACCAGACAAATGTTTTCGCGAAATACATACACTCTAGTCTAGATCTTAAGATTTTAGACTCATTGTAGATAATTACTCTTCATCTTTCAAATTGTTCTGTTTTTAACCAACCAACCAATATTAATTTTTCACCAACCTACCAATCTTTCGTTATAAATTAATGCCCAGTTAGGTCAACTGTACGCCCTTGACGATTGGTTAGGTCAAGTCATGATAGTTTCGTTAAAAACATTAATTATTTAAAGTGCTCTAACATGTTTGTTTTTCATTTCTTCAAAAAAAGGAAGTTATTTTTGAAATCAGTGATCAAAACTACATTAGTATACCGATTTGGTTAAAAACAGAACGATTTAAAAGATGAAGAGTAATTATCTACAATGAGTCTAAAATCTTAAGATCTAGACTAGAGTGTATGTATTTCGCGAAAACATTTGTCTGGTGAGTTTTTGTCCTCTTTTGTATTTAAGTGGTAAGTTTTTGTCCGATGAGTTTTTGTCCGGTGAGTTTTTGTCCTGGATTCGATGTAGCAACCCCGTGGTTCGAATCCCACGTAAAACTGTAGGTTCCCTCTGTTACATAATCCTTGCTGTTACGAAAAAGGTTAAATAACCTCCTCCCTCCCCCCCCCTTAAAAAAAAGCTTCGTTGAAACTCGAGAGTACTTAAGTTTTCTTTTAAAACTTTTCCAGATTTCTCAGACTGACTCAGGAATGCTCCCTAATTATGAGTGACTTTCCAACTTCATTAACTACGGGCGAGACTACACTTAAACGTGTCAAAATCTTAATTTTATGCCCTTTCCAACCCACCAGAACACTTTCTTGGAATGTGACTTTCCAAATTGTAACATATATTAAATAATAATTCCAGAAAAATTTTACAATACTAATAACTGTAAACATATACGAAAGTTTAATATTAATTTAAAGAAATTATTTTATACCGATTCCTTATTACCCAAGAATTTAACTGAAATTTAAGTTTAGTGACCCCGCATTTGCTTTGAAGGTCCGTATGGCAAGTGGGTAGTGTCTCCGAGAATCTGATGTACTGTATAGGTTGATTACAAAGTCCTTGTGCAAATTTAAACGTTAATAACCTGAATCACCTGAAGATCAGGGCCCCCAGCCTTCTTTAGTTAGCCTTATAAGGCTAACTAACGAAAATATCACGACCTAATCTAACCAGTCGTTAGGTCAACTGTACGCCCTTGACGATTGGTTAGGTTAGGTCGTAATATTTTCGTTAGTTAGCCTTATAAAGCTAACTAAAGAAGGCTGGGGGCCCCTGATCTTTAGGTGATCCAATAACCTTTGATGTACACATGATAGAAACAAGCTGTAAACGGCATATGAAAGCATAATTATTAAAGATTCTAACATACTATGATACATTATACATTTCTAGGCTTCAACATAACCGCCATTTTTCTCGATACATCGATTTTCCAAAGACCAGAAAATATTGTTCATTTGCTGTTGAGTGATTTTATGAATTGTATTTATGATCCTGGCCCTATGTTCACTCAAAGAATGTGAATGATGAATAAACAACACTTTTAACATGGCCCCATAAAAAAAATGTTAAATGGGGACAGGTTAGGTGAACGAGGTGGCCATCTGAAAAATTTAATTGCCTTAGTTCAGGGATAAAGAAATTTTGCATCATTGCAAAGTAACATTCACTATTGACGCTTTCAATGAGTCTCTTTTATGTTGCCAGACTACTTTAGGTTTCTCTGTCCCCAAAATGCAGCAATTGCAGCGGTTGACTTTGCCACTAATGTGGAATGTTGCCTCATCAGAAAATGTCAACTCGATCAGAAACTTGGAGGAATTCTTGATTTTCTATTGGAACTGTTCAGGTCTTCGGAAGATAAGAATGAACAAGGTATCGAGAAAGATGGCAGTTATGTTGAGGCTTAGAAATTTGTAATGTAGTATGTTATTATCTTCAATAATTATACTTTCATATGCCGTTAACAGTTTGCTTATAACGACTAGCTGTTTATTTTTAATAAGAGCCCAGTAAAGCCTAAAGCTTGAGAGCCAAATTAAATAAAATAAATAGTCGAGCTTCACAATTATTCATGTCGTTGTAAATTGAAACGAATGTATTTATTTTATTATTAATAAAGGCTATTCACTTCAATTCAATTATATCATGTACATCGTAAGTTATTAAAGTTTGAAGTTGCACAAGCACTTTGTAATCACCCTGTACAGTATATAAAATTCTCGGAGACACTGGCACTTGGCACACATGGACCTTCAAAGCAACCAAACATGCTTATCATTTCTTCGTTTTCATACTTCACATTTAAGGAATAAACTCGCTTTAGAATGAACTCTATACTTCTGTTCGTACTTGAATGTATTTGAGGATGACTGAATCATCGACATGAACTGCATCCGAGTAGTGTCCTCGATTTTGTTTTGCGATTACTCTCCCGGATGTCCATAACTTCATTCGAGACCGTGACATTACCTGTAAAAAGGAGGAGATTGTAGACATCAGTCGACCAAGAAAGTACTCTTGTGGGTGGTGGGACGTTAGGCTTCCGTTTCTCCTGTTACAATCCTTCTTAGCTGATCTTTTTCCGTGTTTCATCTACCCTATGAGTAGTCCAGCATGCTCTCAAACGCATGCTTCTCCCTCTATTCCTTATTACACATACATGCATCTTACACACTACACAGTCTTTTCAAAACTTAAAAAAGAAATTAAGAATAATATTTGTATTTTGGCTTTATTCTTATCTTTCTATGAGGGAGGGCTTGTTTTTGCGGGTGTTCGCCCTTGGTCCTTCCTTCCTGCACAAATAAAAAAGAAAAAGGTCGGCCATAATTCAATAGTTTTCGTACGTACGTAAATCAAACTACTAGCGCATTCTACTTTCATTTAACTTTGCTTTCTTAGTATTAAAAGGGTAATAGCCAGGAAGCTCTTTTTTCCAACTATGTAGGGGTGACTGTGCTCCAAGGGTCACCTTTAGACTGACCATTAACAGAACAAGTGGCCATCTCAATCCAACCTAAGAGGCAACAGGCAGGAGTGAACCAGGGCCTCACAGTACAGAGTCTGCCACCGTAACCACCACCATCACCATCACCATCACCACAAGCACAATTACATCGTTCGCTTCGAGAGAAAAATTTATAAAAGGTAACTTTACCTCTGAAATCGCTGAAACGTATCGATCCACTTCAAAATTAGTTATCATTTTTCTTGTAGGTTTCATAATATTTTCAATTACCGGCGGCTGAATATACCAGAGAACAAGTGTTCTTGAAGCTAATTCATTCCAAAACTATTGGTTGAAACACGTTAATACAATATAAATATTGTTACTCATTTATTTATTTATAGTGTATGTATGTATGTACGTTTATTATTATTATAATACAGGTTTTGTTACTTTAAATCTAATGAAAATGATAATTTCTAACCGTCAGCTTGCTTGTCAGGTTTCTTCTGAAGGCATGTAGAAACGCACTCGAAGCATTTGAGCGGACAATCATATGCAAAGTGCACCCCACCACAATGAGGTCTGGCGGAGTTTCCTGCAGAATATGGTATGTTGCACTGTAAATTCGGTAAACCCCCTCTTTTCCCCTCCAAAGTTCCGTGAAAAGAATGACATAGAAATTTACATGACAGATACTTTGTAACATATGAGTTAAACAAAATATTTTGGACTATTTTGGATACTCTCCATATATTTATTTTATTTTATGCAGAAAGGGCGAATACTCGCATATATAATGCCTGCATATATATATATATATATATATATATTATATATATATATATATAATGATTTTTCGTCTGTGAATATATACATATGTACGTACAGTTTCGGTAAAAAGTTCGCCTATAAAGTTTTCTGAAAAGCATATGAAATTAGATCTTTTATTCTTTTATTATTTTATCCTTTAAAATAATAAAGTTTAAAAGTGAAACCAAATCATTATAGATTACAAAGTTTGGTGCTGGTTAAGTATGCGGTCTACCTACGATTCGACGGTCTACCTTTTAATTATAGCTTCTTATCTTGTTTACGAATTGTTTGTTTACATCCCATTGTCAATCGCCCTTGACGATTGGTTAGGTTTAGTCATGATATTTTCGTTAGTTTTAACGAAAATATCATGATTAAACCTAACCAATCGTAGGTAGACCGCATACTTAACCAGCACCCAAAGTTTAATGTTTTTCAGAAATTTTATGTTTGAAGGCAATTTTTTTCCCAACATTGTACTTGCACGATTTATGTGAAGATGGGCAACACTACATACTCTTATATCGGCTACTGTACCTTCCATTCATTAAAAAATATTTTAGTCTTGTTCAGGACTAGGTTGTGGTGGCGGTAGTAAAGGATCAGATTTAAAGATGGAATACGTAGAGTGCGACTTTTCTCCCATTGAGTGTTTGCTCCAAGTCTAGTTTTGGAATTACTTAACTGTATTTAAAAGAAGAAAATAGTAATAATTAGTGTTTTTATATCAGTTGAAGTAAGTTTGTGCACGCACCAGTTTTGGTGAGGTCTGAAGTCACGTCAATTTTATTTATTTTATTTCTAAGACATGCATCATTTGCATAATTATAGACAAAAGCATCGTGGCCACAAGCAAGATTGGCTGAATAAACCATCAAAAGATTAAATATATCAGACAAGAACAACGCCGTGAGGCATACCGGAACTACGAGAGCCACTCACTATATTTTGCCCCACCTTTTGTTTTCTTTCCAAGTTTCCTTGTAAGTTCCAGAAATTTTGTACACAGGTAGTTACATAACTCTTTTACAAGATTTTATTTTTCCACATAGTCTCCATCCTTTTCTACGGCTTTCCTCCACCTCGAAATAAGGGCCTTTATTCCTTGCTGGTAAAAGTCCGCTGGGTTCAGCTGGAGCCACCTCTTAACCTCCTCAACAACCTCCTCGTCACTCTGAAACTTTCTTCCACGAATAGCATCCTTCATTGGCCCAAACAAATGGAAGTCTGAAGGTGCCAGATCCGGGCTGTATGGAGGGTGGAGTAACAGTCAAGCGCATTTTTGTGATGGCGTCTCTTGTTTGCAAACTGTTGTGTGGTTTTGCGTTATCGTGCAAAACACGGACCTTCCAGTTTTCTCTTGGGTCGAACTCCCTTTATACGTCTCTTAAGTCTCTGTAGGGGAGCAATATATGCCTCCGAGTTGATTGTTTGTCCTTTCTTCATAATGTCCACCAGAATCACCCCTTTCATGTCCCAGAAGATGGTGGCCATAACCTTTCCTGGAGAGGGAGCCATTTTGAACTTTTTCTTGCGTGTGGAGTCTGCGTGGTGCCACTCCATGGATTGGCGTTTTGTTTCAGGTTCAAAGTGGTGTACCCAAGTCTCATCCCTAGTCACAATTCGTGAAAGGAAGTCATCCCTTTCTGTCTCGTATCGAACCAACGACTCTGAAGCAATTTCTTTTCTTTGGGCTTTGTGATCTTCAGTCAGTTCGCGAGGAACAAACCGTGAACACACTTTTGAGTATCCCAGTTGCTGAATTATCGTATTCATGCTCCCTTTACTAATTCCTAGCTCCAGTGATAGCTCGTTGTATGTGACTCGCCGATTTGATCGAATGATGCTGTTAGCACGTTGCACAGTGTGAGATGTCACAGCCGATGTCGGGCGACAAGGAGGAGAGGTTCAAACTGGAAAATTCCGGTTATGTGAAGCATAGAAAGTTCAAACAACGCCCCAAAAGACATTTCAGCCTCATGGCCTATTATTTAGCTAAGAAAAAAGGGTGGGGCAAAATATATTGAGTGCCCTAGTATTAAATCTGATATTAGTAGGGAATTCATTTATAGTAACCGTTTATTTGCCTTTAGATAAGAAGTTTAATATTTCATTGATATGGATACTACAAAATACTTAATTGACGTCTCGTGTACGACTGTGTGACTGTGTACACTTTGTCTCATCTGCATGTATGTCAGTATGTGTCTAGCCCAAACTCTCGATTGTCAAGTTTATAAACTACAGTCTATTATGGGCATTAAAAAAATCAATTCTAACCTATAAACGGAAACTGTAACTTCTACATGTTTCTCAAATTAAATAGTAACAGAAACCTCGATAAAAATTATTAGACGATATTTAAAGAAATTTTAAAACTCGTACAAATTCAAATTACAAGCTCAGATAATCCGTTCATAACAACAATGAAGTCATTTCCATTTAAAATAACTTTGTTAAATTAATAAAAATCTTAAATCATAATAAAAACGCTTAAGGATGATGTAAAGAATTTACCATATTATATAGACTGTAGAACATCAGTCGTTCATGTGAATCACCAATGAATAAGAAAAGAACATCCTTGTTCTCTTGACCTTTGGAGGGAAAACACGTTTCAATCATTCTGTAAATAAGAAAAACATTTTAGTGATGGTCACTGAAAGGGAATTGACCTTTGTGTTATGTCGACGTATGCTGGAGACACTTTTGAATTACTGTAAGTCGAGAAACAAAGAATGTAGAGCAGTGGCGTAGCAAGGGGGAGGGGCACGTGCCTTGGGCGCCGGTTTTTGGGGGAGCCAAATCGGCCGAGCGAGCAATATTTTTAGCATGACATTTGCGTGTTTTACATCCGCGGCCGGAAGGCAATTTTGGACATGTATCAGAACCACAGACAGGGGTATTAATAATAATAGTAGTAGTAGTAATAATAATAATAGTGTTTGTTGCTGGTAAGAAAATTTAATTTAAAATTTGATTTATCGATAAAAACTGGTACATTAGAAAATTGATACATACATGCTAATATAGCAAATGTATCAAAAGAAGTGTATTAAATAAAATCCGTGTGCTTTGAAAAATTGATCGCGTCCAAAGGCGACTCCAGGACCATACAATGAACTTCCATGACGCTGCTCTTGATTTAAAAGCGCTTCAGGAGCATTTCCTGGAGAATCGAGAATCGATATGCAATGAATCGCTTGACAGAGCGTTGAAACTATGTGAGGATTGGGACGTCTAGTGGAAAGACGCCACAGAAGGAAGAAAAAGATGCCTGGCGAAACAGCTGAAGATGCGGATCTTTCTGCAAAGGAGGAAATTATGCGGCTGATGAAAGGAGCCGTCGACAGACTCCACGCCGAAATGGAGGAAAGGTTCGTGCGACTGCAAGACTTTGGCTCAAGGTTTGGTTTTCTTTTGGATGTCAAGGAACTTTTGTCAACTTCAAATGACGAAAGCATAAGGCAAAGTTGCGCTCGTGTTGGTGACTTTTACGACATGGATTTGGATGGCAAAGATCTCTACGACAAAATGATGGATTGCAAAATGCTTTTGAAAAGTCGGGAAGACATTGAGATCTCAAAAGTAGAGGAGCTCCTTCAGTTCATCGTGCAGTACGGCGATGAGAATGTCTTTCCGAACTTGCGAGTTGCGATTCAAATCATGTTGACCATAGCAATTTTAATCGCTAGTTGTGACCGCTTGTTCAGCAAGTTAAAGCTTATCTTGTCATACCAGAGAGCCTCGATGGAGCAAGCGAAGCTTAGTGTGTTGGCGCTCCTCAGCATCGAGCGTGAAGAGACTGAGAACATCAACTTTGATTGTCATTGACCATTTTGCTGCGGCAAAAGCTCGGAAAATTGAAATGTGATTTGTTTACCACATGCTTGTTTTGTTGATAAAAATAAAACCGAAAGATGAAGGTAAAATTGAATCTCTGCAAAATTTGATTTTTCAAGTTTTTATTCATTACTTTGGTACACTATTTTCAAATTTTCATGAAAACAGTGATTTATGTATTAAAATAAAATAGGTTAAAATAACCGATAATCTTATTAATCTACCTTGAAAATAGGTATTTAAAATAGTTGAAAATAGGGCTCACATTGCATGAAATCGACTCTTCGTAGTCAAAATTTTCCCCGGGGAGGGCCCCCGGACCCCCGCTTTAGCGCCTAACTTGAGAGGGGGGGCGCCATTCTCTACCTTTGCCCCCGGGCGCCACGAACCCTAGCTACGCCATTGATGCAGCATGCGAAATTCCCGCTGGCCCGTTGGCCCGAGGCCAGTTGTTTTCACATCGGATCAGTAATTTTCATAAGACAGCTGGTCCTGAGTGGCCAGCAATGTTTTAACTTAAGACACTCGGACCAGCTGTCTTATGGAAATTACTGATCCGATGTGAAAACAACTGGCCTCGGGCCAACAGGGCAACGTGAATTTCGCACGCTGCACTGATGTAGAGATTGAATTTGTTTGTCCTGTAGAAGGAGGGGAGTTTCGTTGATATACGAAGAAGAAAAAATTATGGGCATTTTTATAAAAATGTAGTTTTGTTTTTTAAATAAATTAAAAATCCTTGAGCGGAGGTACACTTAAAATAAACTACGTCGTGGCCAGTGTCGTAGCACCACATCCCGTCGATCAGCGATATTAAGCGACGTCACATCTGTAGAGTAGTTAGATGGGGGACTGTCCTTCGCGTCTAGATTATGTAGCTACTTTTGATTCGGATTCCACATAAAGATGTGGGTTCCCTTCGCCATATGACCTCGGGTGTTGCGAAGGTGGTTAAACAAGCTTATTATTACATTACAGTAACTTGTTGTCTGAAAGGTAAACTTGAAAATCTCTTAAATAAGATAGTTGATAAAAAAATGTCTGGAAAAGTAAATTGTAGTGAATGGACCTCATCCATGGTATAAGACTAAAGCTAACACGTAATGGTGAATCTATAGCCTATTTTAGTAGTGACTAATTTAAGCTGTTTTGAAGACGAAGCTTTTAATTTAATTTTTTTTTAGATTTTCTATGGCGTTGCATATATTTCAGCTTAAGTGTGTGTGTGTGTGTGTGTGTGTGTGTGTTCCCTACGAAATTGAGACAAGCGACAAAAAAAAATTGGTGTACGAGGATTCATTACCTTGATGAATAATTATTCATCACACATTGTGTTGGTCTCCAGGGATGAGTATCGTGCTTTTGTGAGGCAAAGATCATATCACCGCAACCATCCTCTGAAAATTAAATTCGTGAAAATTATTCACTACCAACTGATTAAAAATGAAAAATAGGGAATTTAATCCATAATTAACAAAATTGCAGAAATTAACAATATAAAGGCGACGTTCGTTGAAATTAAAGACAACTCTCAAAAGAAATTAATTATAGGTGTAGTATAAGGCATCCCTCTCAGATTGTCGATAGCGATTATTGACTTCAGGAACTAATTTTTGGTGTAAGAAGCGAACATGGTGGGATAATTATGGGAGATTTTAATTTGCCTTGCGGGGAGTGGGGTGGTCCTTTACAATCCAATCTCGGTCGTCGATTGTACGAGTGTTTGCTCGAAAGTTCACTTTTTCAAATGGTCAAGGATCGCACTTGGGATCTCAATATTCTAGATTGTCTTAAGTACAGACCCAGATTTAATTGATAATATCTCCACCAGTGATCGTAGGTAAATAACATTTGAAATTAAAGTTAATGTTCATAATTCGGATAGTTTGGAATACGTTTTGGATTTTAAAAGAGGTGAATTTTGTGACGTGAAACTGAAACTTCCGACCCATAACTGAAATGAGACTTTATTGCGAGATGATATTAATGGTATATGGAATTCTTTTTGTAATTATTTTAAACATTTAAAATCGAGTAATATTCCATTATAAGTAAAAAAGAGATTGTCGAAGTCTGTTAAAGCTAAATGATGGAATACTGAAATTAAGAGTAGTTTAACGTTAAAAAGGAACGCGTATTTCATAATTTAAAGAAACAAATAACACCAGTACACATTTGAAAACTTGTCGATCGATTTTTACAAACTAGTTGGTGATTCTATATAATTTGAGTGCGCTGATCTCAAAAATATAGTTAGTTTTTCCCTATCACGTATGGTTTTCTTACTACAGGGTGTGTCATAAATCTCCCATTTATCCCCAAATGTGAACCATCTTATCGAGACCAACATTGGATTGCACATGCTAAACCATAAATTTTGTTGTTATAGACTACAGTAACGCTTACATAATAATGCAGGGTAAATATATATAACAACCAGTCCCGTTCCCAGCAAAATACTCTCTTCCCTCCCATCAATGGGTGGTTAACATTTGGGGACAGATGAGGTATTACAACACCCCTTGTAGCACGAAATCTTTAGATGATAGAGTAAAACCTAATTAAAGCAGAATTAAATAGCTCCTAGCTCTTGGACAAGCATATTGCTTGTTTATGAAAGAATAAAAAATAACTGAAAGAAACAAAATATATTTACCTTCTTTACTTGCAAACATTTCATGACTTATTCCAAAGACTTAAGACTACGAAGGTAGATCTGACTAATGACGACTAAACCGGTGCTTCTTTGATGTTTTCTTATGCTGTGCGTTAGGCTGATCTCGTTGCAGACACCAGCAGTAATCCGCCATCATATTTGTATGCCATCTTCCTTGATATCTTCTTTCCATGGTTTTGATGTCCTGGTGAAATCGTTCCCCTTGCTCCTCACTGACATCTCCGAGATTTTCGGGAAAACGGTCAAGATGCGAAAATAAGAAGTGAACTTTCACGCTCATGTTGCAGCCTAAGGCGCAAAACTTTTTAAGCATATTTTCCACCAGTCTTTCATAATTTTGGCTTTTGTAGTTTTCCAAGAAGTTTTCAACAACATCTTTGAAACCAAGCCATGCTTCTTTTTCTTTATTGGTCATTGTGTTCAGGAAATGATCGTCTGTCAATAACTTTCTAATTTGAGGACCTATAAAAACACCTTCCTTCATTTTCTCGTAGCTAATCTTTGGATATTTTGAACAAATGTACTTGAAACACTCACCTTCTCTATTCAATGCTTTGACATACTGCTTCATCAAGCCTAACTTAATGTGCAAGGGTGGTAGGAGGATTTTATTTGGTTCAACTAGATGTTCATGTAAAATGTTCTTTGATCCTGGGGTAAGATTCTCTCTAGGAGGCCAAGTTTTCCTCTTCCAGTGCTGGTCACGTGCTCGACTATCCCATTCGCAGATGAAACGGCATCTTAGTGTATCCTGATTGCTGCCCAAGTAACATGCAAAGGACTTTGAGATCCCCACACAATATCCATCTGTGATTTTGATAATGAATTTTTTCCAGAAGCAGTTTCATGTTATCATAGGTCTCTTTTAAATGAGTAGAATGGGCCACTGGGATTGATGCATATTTGTTACCGTTGTGCAGTAACACTCCTTTTAGACTGGTTTTAGAGGAATCTATAAACAACCTCCAGTCACTGGTTTGGTATTCGATGCCTAGCTTGCACACTAATCCTGTGATGTCCTTGCAAAATACCAAGGGACCATCTTCTTCGAAAAAAGGCACGAAGTCTTTCTCACGATTTCTGTACCAAGCGAAGTATGTGTCGGATGCCAATAAATTGTTCTCCTGTAATCTAGACCCCAAAAGTTCTGCAGAGTCCTTAGGCAGATGCAAATCCCTGACTAAGTCATTTAGTTCGGCTTGGGTTAATGGTTTAGGAGGATCTCGATCAGCTGTTGGCTGTTCATAAACATCATCATTGTCTGGATTTGGAGCTGAATCAGAATCTGAATTGTATTGATCCAGACTCTCGGGTGGGCGGGGAATAGGAACTTCTGGACCATGGGGTACCGGCCTTATTGCAGATGGAAGACTTGGGTATTGAAGGCTCTCTTTATTCTTTGCATTATAACCTTTAACATTGCAAGAACAGAAGTAGCAGTCGTCGGTATGGTTTCTAGACTCGCGCCATACCATAGGGATCCCAAATGGCAAACTTTTCTTTTTACCTTTGCTCCAATTCCTTAGTGCCGCAACACACGTAAGACAAACCTTGTGTGGAGCCTAACTTTTGTCTTTATCTCCTAATTTAATTCCAAAATAAGCATGATAAGCTCTCTTAATGAAGGTCGTTACATTTGTCCTTTGTTTTACAACAACATACCGACCACAAATATAACAAAATATGTCTGGACTATGGGTACATCCTCTAGAAGCCATTATTAAAATTTTAAAGACGTAATGTTATAATTATCTATCTGAAAAATATGAAAAAACGAAATTAATTAAAGATAAAAAAGGTAAAAAATTACAAAACGCCCCAAAATTGTCTTGCTAATAACCTCAAAACTGTGGGTGATAGAAAAAAACTGGTAGCATTTTTGAATTCAGCGCAGCGAACTGCTTCAGAATCACAACTCAAAATAAAGAAATCGATTTTCATGCAGACCGGTGTAATCTGTCCGATGAAAATGCATAAAAGTTATTGAGAAGGTGAACACAAAACTTGTATAAAAAGTAAACGCAACTATGATAAACTATTATATATATATATATATATTATAGTGAACCAGATTAAATCGAATCAGAAAGAATTCTGTAATTATGTCATGAATAAAAAAGTAGCTTCGCAGACCATTGGTCTACTCATAGGCGAAAACAATAAACAAATTTACGATGACTTACAAATGACGGAAGTTTTAAATATGGTAAATTTTTCTCTTCCGTCTTCAATAACGAAAATGTGAACAACATTCCCGTAATCATGCTTTAATGATTATGACCATTCAGAGCTTCGCACTTTTGCCATTAGTGAAAGTGAAGTACTCTCGACCATAGGTAAAATTAATACTAATAAAACTCCAGGTCCAGATAAGCTCTACCCTAGGACACTTAAAAAAATGAACTGCGTAATAGTTTCTCCTCTTATATATGTATTTAATAAATCTTTACAGTCTGGAGAAGTTCCGTTCGATTGGAAACTTGCAAACATTACGCCAATATTTAAAAAAAGGGAAAAATCGCTTCCTGGAAATTATCGTCCCATAAGTTGATAAACTTAAATATGGAGACGATCGATCGTTCGAGACAAAATAGTTAGTTACTTATAAAAGAATAATTTAATTAAAGATTCTCAGCACGGCTTTCGACGTAATCTTTCTTGTCTAACTAATTTGCACGACTTTTTTAATGATATTGTAAATATATATGACAAGAGTAAAACGGTAGATGTTATATAAGCTTATTTCGATTTTCAAAAGGCGTTTTATAAAGTGCCACATAGGAGATTATTAGCTAAATTTCATTCTCACGGAATTGATAAGAATGTTTTCAAATGGATCGAAAATTAGCTTAGCGGACTTGTACAAGAGTGGTTATTAATGGCAAAGCGTCTAACTAGAGAAGTGTAACTAGCGGCGTGTTTCAGGGATCACTTCCGTTCTTTTTATTATTCATATCAGCGACATCAATATATGAATTAACAGTATAATTTCAAAATTGGCGGATGATACCAAACTTGGGGGACGAACAAAATCAGCAGCAATCTATCTAAAAAGGGGCAGACACCAAGCAAGTACCTGGCATTTATATTAAAAGATAGTTAGTTAGATAGCAGATAATTATATAAAAATAATCTGCCAATAGCTAGAATAAATACTAAAATATTCAAATGTGACACATTCTGCCAGTATCACTAGCATAGCAACTTCACCACGCAGATCCACATGGTAAATTGTCTGCCTACTTCTTCAATACTAATATACTAATAAAATACTAATCACTAAATAAAATACTAATCACTACCTTATCTTCGGTATCCACAGGTATTCACTATCTATATAAGCAGTAACAGTAAAGTGAAAACCAACACTAAACGTCGAAAAAAGCGAAAACGTTACCTCCAGTTCCTCTAAACACATAAACAATCCCTCTAACCGCCACAGTTAGTCACTCAGCTGATCGCTCCCATTTTCTTCTCAAGTGCATGGGAGACCTTGCTAGAATCAATATTTTTACTCCAAAGCTTAAAATTGACCAGTGGGCCAATAGAATGTGACTAGTGGGTCAAATACAAGGGAAAGTGGGCCATTTGGCCCACTAGTATATATGTTAAAAAAGTCCCTGACAGATCTACAGAAGCTAAGGCTAACAAAGACCCTAAGATCCACTCTAAAGTTAGCCCGAGAGAAAGGAAAGAGTAGGGGGTTAAAAGAGGAGAATAAGGGGGTTAAGTAAGTAGCAAAACCTATCATTCGTGTGTTAACATTCATTCAGAAAAAGAGAAAGAAAGACTCATCATCCGCCGGTCACTGCCGACAAGTCGGAAAAGTAGTCGAAGAGATTAGGAAAGGGGTGAAAGATGAAAAGTAGTAAAATAAGAACGCTTACAAACCATGCAAACAGTCTTAACTCAAACACTGTCATACCATGCAAACTACAGACATGCAAGTAAAGAGAGGATAAGAAAAGAAAAAAAAAAGTAGGAAGAGTATAACAAAAAGTGGGTTAGTTTACGCTACGAGCTACATCTACGTTCGTGTTAGTCTTTTTTTTTTTTTTTTTTATTGCTGGCATCAATCGTCAACAGACTCATCCTCGACCACCACCCCCAGAGCTCCTGTTGCTAATTGTTTTTTTTTATTTTAAACAACGTTAATATTTTTAAAATGCCTATCTAAACGGTTCTTAAACATATTAACGCTGGTAGAGTTCACGACGGGCGCGGGAAGATTATTCCATTTATCACTTTAAACGTAAAAAGGTTTTTAGCGATGTTAGTAATGAAACGTCTGCCACACAACTTAAATCCGTTTTTACGAGTATTGCTACTATCGAAAGTGAACAGTTTGTCAAAATTTACGTTATCGATTTTATTAACGATTTTGAAAACTTCAATAAGCTCCCCGCTTAATCTCCGAGTTTCGAGTGAATGCAAGTCTAACTCTTTAATCCTATCTTCGTAAGACTTGTTGCGTAATGACGAAATTAGTTTCGTGGCGCGACGCTGAACCCTTTCCAACCTATCAATATCCTCACGCAAATACGGGCACCAAAACTGAACGGCATATTCTAAATGAGGCCTGACTAGGGACTTGTAAAGGGGCAATATAATATTCTTCGATTTAAATTCGAAATTACGTGCTATGAAGCCTAACATCCTATTAGCTTTTGCGCAAGACTGCAGGCACTGGTTCCTAACTTTTAAATCCTTAGATACCCGTACGCCTAAATCTACTTCCTCGTCAACGTTCGCTAACCGTCTTTTGTTCATCGTGTACGTGTAATTATTGTTACGAGAACCTATATGCAAAACTTTACATTTGTCTACGTTAAATTGCATCTGCCACTTATCCGTCCACTCCATAATCCTATTTACATCGTCTTGGAGCCTATTTCTGTCGTCCACGTTAACAACTTTACCGTCTATTTTAGTATCGTCCGCGAATTTTGACACATTACTGGTCAACCCTACATCTATGTTGTTAATGTAGATTACGAATAGCAATGGGCCTAACACTGAACCCTGTGGGACACCGCTACCTACACCCAACCACCCCGATTCACTACCATTAACAACAACCCTCTGTTTTCTAGCACGAAGCCATTCCTCTAACCAGTTAGCTACCTGACCGCATATACCGTGCGCTTTAACCTTCGCAATTAACCTTCTATGCGGAACTGTATCGAACGCTTTTTTAAAGTCTAAATAAATAACGTCAGCCGCTCTATGCCTATCGTATTCGCGCATTATTTCGTTATAAAACTCTAACAAATTAGTTAAACAAGATCTATGGCGTCGAAACCCATGCTGACTACTATTAATCAAATCGCGACTTTCTAAGTGATCGACGATACGGTCCCTAACTACGGATTCCAAAAGTTTATCGACAATTGACGTTAAGCTAATAGGCCTATAATTGTTAGCTACTGTGCGGTCGCCTTTTTTAAAAATGGGCGTAACGTTAGCTAATTTGAAGCCTTCAAGAATAATCCCCGCTTCCAGTGACTTATTAAAAATTTTTGGTAAGGGGCCTACTATAACGTCTTTCAAATCTTTCAAATGTCTAGGATAAAGCGCGTCAGGGCCTGGAGCCTTGCTAACTTTTAGCCTATCGATATAATGCGCAATCTCACCCTCGTAAACAGTTATATCATTCAAAATAGTCTCGCTACTAAATGGAACTATATCGTCAACGTCGGGAACATTATTTACGTCTTCTATGGTAAAAACAGTCGCAAAAAAGTTGTTAAAAATACCCGCCATCGCCTGAGCGTCGGAAGCCAAAGTGCCGTTAGCGTCCACTAGGGGGCCTATGTTATGTTTTATCAGCTTACGATTATTGACGTAGTCAAAAAACATTTTGGGATTGTTTACTATCTGCAGCTATAAGTATCTCTAAATTACCCTTAGCATTCCTAACATCTTTTAACCTGACGTCTAAGCTCGATATATCTATTAAAGTTAGCTACTGTGCCATTGCACTTATTAAGTCTATACGCTCTGTTACTCTCGTTTATGAACTCGCCTATTTCCCTAGTCCACCACTTGGGCCGACGAGGAATAAAATCCCTTTCGATATTCATAAAACTTTCTTTAAACGCCTCCCAATGAAAATTTGCATCATTACCCATAAATAAATTATCCCAGTCCACTACTCTCATCCTGTCCGCAAAACTATCAAAATTATCCCTATGAAAATCGGGGACTTCTATTACGTTACTATCCTTAGTGTTTTCTATGAATAGCTTAAACCTAATAATTTGGTGATCGCTCCATCCCCAAACTCTCACCTACTTCTAAACCTTCGACTATATTATCGTCGTTCGTTATCACCACGTCTTAGATATTGTCACCGCGCGTTGGTTCGGTAACCATCTGTCCTAAGAAATTATCTTCCATGAACTCAATCACTCTCAAACCCTCATCATTACCAGTAAAAGTCTCGTAATTAACATTAGGGCAGTTAAAGTCTCCAACAATATACTATCACGATTATTAATAAAGTTACCAAGAAGTGAGTAAAATCTAGTATCGGTATCGAGGGTTGAACGGGAGGTCTATAAACAACAACAAAATTAAAGCTAATACTATGCGCCCTAACTTTAACGCATTAATTGCTGTCAGAAAATCTATCTTAACCTCGATAGCCCTAAGGGAATTACGAATGTACAGTAAAACGCCGCCACCAATCCTATGTAACCTATCATTAGTAAAAAGTTTAAAACCCGGTACATCAAGTTCCCCCAACAAGTCCCGAGTCACGGTATTTAACTACGTTTCAGTGATAGCAACTATATCGTAGTTGCCGGAATAAATTATCGCCTTAAATTCGTTTAATTTATTTCTAATACTACGCGCGTTACAATAAAAGACGTTTAAATTATTTTTTACCACGGATCGGCGTTTTAAACTATTTTTCACGTCGGGCCGGCGTTTTCCCGGACCTTCAACGTTTAAAGAAGGCTTCGACCAGGGCCGGACTTTCACCTGCTGAGGCCCTAAGCTATATGAAATTTATTTGAGGCCCTTCTCTAAAAAAATTCGGGTAAAAAAATTTTAAATAATTATACATGATTATTATTTATTAATGATTACAAAATTAAATTAGTTAGAAAATGTTCCTTTTAACTAATTAATTGATTTATTCCATTTGCCGCATAGAAAATAATTACTGCCCTTAACAATTAGCAAGTATTCAGTACAAATATTTAAACAAAACTAAATTTAATAATAATCCCCTTTTTATTTAAAAAGCTGCTCTGTCACCTTGTCACGACCTCGTGCATTATGAGCTTGAGTGTATCACTTAAACATTGTGTAAGTCTTTAAAACTTAATGTACCATACAGTTGTCGAAGTATTTTACAATTGTTGTCATTATTACTATAATTATTATTTTTTATATTAATGTTAATGATAAAGAAAAAATAATATATATATATATATATATAATTTTTGATGAATTAGTGTTAAAGAATAAAAACTAATGATAGAATAAAAATATATTTTAAAAAATGAGGCCCCCGAGGGTGTGTGGCCCTAAGCTATAGCTTATTTAGCTTATAGGTAAGTCCAGCACTGGAGCCTTCGACCTATACAGCTTTTGAACGTTCTCGTCGATTAACCTACCTAGCCTAGCATTCCCTATTTCATTGAAATGCACCCCCATCTTTTATAAGAAGGCTAGGATCACTAAATTCTGACCACAGCTTTACGAAGGGTACATTTTCCTCAGCACAAATCTCTTCTACTTTAGTATTAAAAAATATTGTTTTTGACGTAATCCTAAGACCTAGACCTTGCCTTCAGGGACCTAATTAACCCCTATATCTCTCCAAAAGGTCAGGCACTCTCGTATCAGGCCTATACGAGTCGTTGCCCTCTACCATTGTCACCAACATCGAGTGACGGGAGGCAACATCAATCCTATCTACTTCGTCTCTAATTCTGTCAACCCTGGCTCCTGGTAGACAGACCCTCCTCCTCTTGGTTGGATTCCGTTTAACGAACTTTTTATCCATATGGCGCACTAAGGAGTCCCCAATTAAAATAGTTTCCCCCTCGTTCACATCCCTATCCAACTGGGCGAAAGGGTTCGAAACCTCGATAGGAGGGGGATTCTATCACCTAACGTACGTGGCCTAGCTCCACCCTTAACTTCTCTAAATCCCTCCCCTTCTACTAATCTCGGACCAACCTTAACCCCTTCCTCAACTCTGTCTAACCTTCCCGATAAGCTACCTATACTAGAAACTAGGTTCCTCACCTCACCCTTCAAATTACTAACGTCTTCAACCTTAGTATAGGTTCGGCCTTCGTCAACTGTAACCCTACCCCTGCCCTCATCAAGCGTTGCAAGTCTTTCCGTCACCTCGCGTACACTACGTTTTGTTTTGTATCAAGTATTTCTTCCCTTAAGATTTATTGGGAGATCATTTGACTTTGCTAGCATTATATAATTTTTTAGTACGTCCCCACCTGGAATACTGCGTTCAGTTGTGGTACCCATATTTACGGCAGGACATAGACAGAATGGAGAGAGTACAGCAACGGGCTACTAAGATTATTCCTAGATTTAGAAATAAATCGTACGTTGTCCGTTTAGAAACGATAAATTTATTCTCACTTGTAAAAAGGCGAATTCGAGGAAATTTAATCCAGCTATTTAAAATGATTAAAGGTTTCGATAACGTCGATGCAGAAAAATATTTCATCTTCAGAAATGCAGATAGAACTCGCGCTAATGGTCTGAAATTAGTGGGTAAACATTTTAATTCTAATGAAGCTAACCACGTTGCGTGGTTTCAAAGACGGCACTCTACCGATCACGCTGTCCAGAACTCCACGAAAGGTTCGTTCATATCAAGCGAGGCCAATATTTATACTACTTTACAATGATCCGTTTAAACTTATTTCCCTTTATGCAAATTAATTAATTTTAAGTGCCGTAGCCGCACTGAAATGGCAAAGCAAAATATAATGAAGCGGGAAACTTGGCGCTAGTGACTGGATCCCCGCGGGTTATCATCATAAGTTAGTGTGGTTAATGCATTTAAAATTAATTTAGCTGTGCTAAGTTGATGGTTATAATGATGAATTTGTGTTAGATACAATAAAAACGTAAAGTAGCAAATTGAAACCTTCGTCCCCATTTGAATGCTTTTCCTTTATTTGTTTAATGTTTTTAGTTCGGAAGTAAAGTCCACATGAGGTTACCACGTAAGGAACCAACCACATTCAGCAGGACTCTTCTCTGTTTATGAAATTTTAATTAACGGTAGTCGAAGTAATTGTTCATTGAAGACTCACGCAGGAAACTAATTGGGAAGAGCTGAAAGAATACCCCTGCAAGTACCATATTGTTATCTTTGGTTATCCCTTGACTAGCCAGCACCCGTAGCTCGGTGGGTAACACCGTTTCCCTATAAGCGAAGTGAAGACACTGAAGTCTGGGGTTTGAATCCCGATGGTGCTGGTAATAATAAGACAGGAGTTAGCGCATTAAGTAGCATTAGTTGGTCTGAGCGCTGTACCAGTTTTTTGGACCCTCCTGAATCATTATTGTAATTATTATACTGTAATAAAGTATTGTTTCCATACTGTTAGGATAAAACTGAAGCGATTATACGGTTGTAGGTCCCCTCCGTAACCTGTGTTTATGGAGGTTAAATAACAAATCGCCCGTTGTTCACGTCGAAAAACACATTTAAAAACTTATTTAAAACACACACACACCACACATATATATATATATATATATATATATATATATATATATATATATATATATATATACAAAACAGCTGGTTAAAACTTACCAATGTAAATTGTGTTTAGAATAGAGTAATACATCGTAAGAAGAGAGACAATTATTACAAGTAAAACTCGAGGAACTTCTTTAAATTTTGACATTTTAACATTAAAATTATTTTCACAAATATGTTGTGATTTTTTTGTCCTGAAAATTTTATTAGGAAAGTTAGAAAATTAACGGACCTTTTCCAGTTTGTGTACCGTTTTTCATATGATTTATTTTTGATTGGTTATACAACCGCCGTCGATTATAACAACTTTTTAAGAGAGGTAAGTTCTTGATAACCTAACCTAACCTTCTGTTTTACTCTATGCTGTGCCTAACAGAAGCAAAGAAACACTAGAAAGTTGCATAAAAGCCAACATTGTAGAAAACGGTACATAAACTGGAAAACGTCCAAATTAACTACGTTCAATACTATTTATTGCAAATTATTCACGAAATAGTCACTATTTTTTATTGATTTTTGGGGGGGGGGGGTAATTCATTTATTAGCTTGAAAAATTTAATTAAGATGCGTTAATTTAGTAAAGTTAACAGTCACTGTTACGCGAGAATGATTGATTATAAATAGAAAATTTGTTTTTGATTAAACATATGAGCTAAAATTTAAGTACTATTTATACTCGCTGTCTTTTCACAGGAAAATGTATAAAAAAAAGTAGGACGTGATGACTAAATTTACATGTTGCTTTGCTTCGTAAACGTTTCAACCCTCTCATCGCGATGAGATAACGATGGTACCTCAAATAGTGTATTGCCAGCCGTTAGAAAGGTACAAAACCATCAATGAAAGGGTTAACACTTGAATTGCTTCATAAACGTTTCAGCACTTAACATGATTGAGTGATACTGAGTCACGAGTAAATAATTCGATAATATTTAATATAAAATGTTATTTTGCGGAAACACTGCATACGTCAGAATAGTTTTGTGTTAAACACTCGTTTTCAAAAGGTTTATAATACGTTTACAATACGTAAGAAGCGTTAGCTATTGACACGTAACTACTCATTGTAAATAAGATTTTCACTCGTAAGTTCAGCTGAAGAAAAATAAATGTAGGCAGAGGAAAATGCGTTGGAAAATTGCAATTTGGAATGTTGTGCGCGACAAGTATCTAAAAATAGCGTTTTTCCTTCTAAGTTTCTAAAATTAGAACGACGTACGGGTAGTGATGCAACGTTTTGTTTTTTCGTTTTTTGGATTGAGGTGGGGGGAATACCAACTCCTCAAAACACCTTTTTTTAAATGTTGCTGAAAACTAATTTTATCATAAATCTTTTTTGACCCCGATTAGTACTTCGCGGACGGCTCTTCTGAAGGCTATAATTTTGTTCAGAAGAAACTACACCACACTCACTTTACACCAAAAGATACAGGACGTCGTCGCGAATAATTTGATGTAAACTTCGAACAAATTCATTCACTATAAAAGAGTTTAGACCAGGGGTCACCAACCTTTTTTTTTGTTCACCGCCCACTTTTACGATTTTTTGAAAATTAAAAAAGCTTATCGCCCACTTTAGATCAAAAAGAATAAATCAACATAATCGATAAAATAAATAATGAAATAAATGTTTAATTACCTTTAATGTGAGCCCACTAGTGGGCGCTACCGCCCAGGTTGGTGACCCCTGTTTAGCTGAGCAAGAATTTTGTTCGCGTGACACTTATTCGTCGGTCGAACTTGAGTGAGAATAACAAGGGTATCGTGTCTGGAATTAATAATAAAAAGAATAATGACTATATTAAATGAGGATAATAATGATAATGACAATAATGAAAAAAAAAAAATGGTTATGATGGTAACGGTCATAACACGAATAGTGGTGTGGAAAGAACTCAATGATACTTGCATTATTATTATAAGGATGGGAAAACTAAACTGGATTATAAAGAGGTATACTGGAGAATTATTGAAATCACAAATACAAAATAATGAAAAAACGTAAGGTATTAAAGGCTTTCCGAATTTTATTCTGGGTTTGTTTTTTTTCGGAGGTTATTCCACCTTGAGACGTAGTCTTTAAATTCTTTTCCGTTTGAGTTTACAAATGTAGTGTTTTCAGCAGGGCTGTGGAGCTGGCACCAAAATCTTAAGCTCCAGCTCCGGCTACAGCATTTTCAAATTTCTGGCTCCAACTCCGGCTCCGGCTCCAGCATTTTTTTATGCCCAGCTCCGGCTCCGGCTCCAGCTCCTCTCACCATATATTAATGATTGATAAATCTCTTGAAATTGTACCTTGCTACTCATAGGCCATAGCAGGCAGCCACACAAAACATTTCATCACCATCACATGATTCATCAGGCTACTTTTTAAAATTTAGACCAAAGCCTGTTGCAGCTATTAATCTAAATTCTAATGACTATAGCTATGCCTTTGTGGCTTTTTTTTATCATTTATTAATAATAATATTACCTACACCTTTCATGACAAAAAAAAATGTTTTACAAAAAGACAAAAAAAAAAACCTTATTCGTTTGTATTATAGAATGTTTATTTGGAAAATGTAGCCTTTTAAAAAAATTAAAAAATTTTATTACTTTTTATACATCTTCATTACATGCCTGTCCTCAGAAATAAAATGGCTTCTGCTAAGTCATCCTTCATTGATGCTCTTAAATCAGATTTCACTATTCTCAGTGCTGAAAAGAGGCGTTCTACACTGACTTGTGTGGGTGGTAGAGCTGATACAATACTAGCTACATTCCTTATAATCTTTGGATATAAGGGTATGACATCGTCAACTGTCAGTTTAGAGGAGCGGTTGTATTTTTCTACTTCCTTTAATTCAGCATAGAATTCTTGCTTGAATTTGGTTATTTTCATCTGTGGAGGATTCTTTAATTCTACTTTGAGACGTTTTGCATTTGATCTATCTATTCTGTCCAAATATTTTGTGAAATCTTCCTCATCATTTGAAGAGGATGATTGGTTGGTAATGCTGCTGTCTTCTTCATTCTGGGCGTCTGGTTTTTCAGATACCAACTTTTCCATGCGCAATGCAATGTCATAGAGGGCCTCTTTTCCTTTAGCTTTTTGATCTTCATTTAATAGAACTCTGTTCATTGGGTCTCTGTAAACAGCAGCTAATACAATTGCATTTTCTAATAGTAATACCTCTCTTTTCTTCATCGAAGAAACAATTCCCTCAGCAAGTAGTCCTCCTGTTTGATTGAGACGAAATATTAATTCTTTCCATGCCAACAAGAATTCACCAGAAGTTAATTCTTCTGTTTGAAACTTTTTAGTGACAACAAAAGGGTAACGAAGCAGAACTTCTAATTGGGTCAATTCATCCATTCATTTTCAGTTAATGAGACATTTTGATTTGCCAGGTCTTCAAGATGTGGTTTCAGATCAAACAAACGCTTAATCATCAAATAGGTGCTGCCCCACCGAGTATCTTGATCTAAAATAGCTCCCATACCTGAATGTTTCTTCACAATGGAGTCTATTTTTGGTGTTCTGGCTGCAGTGGCTACCTGTCTGAACTTGCTGATCATAGTTGCTACATGTCGTTCTTTTAATCCATCCCTTATCGCTAACTGCAATGTATGCACAACACAGCGCATGTGTTGAATATGAGATAGCATAGTGGCTTCTTCAGCAATATCATCTAGAACTTCATCATCTTGTTCTGTCACTATCATTTCATTTGCAGAATCAATTTCAGAAATGTCATCTTCATTTTCCATTATTTCCTTAGTAACTGTCCCTCTATTTAGTTTTTCAATAGTGCTTAGCATATTCGAAGCATTGTCAGTGACAATACATAGAACTTGTTCTTTTTTTATTTTAAAATCTTGTAAGACAGTTTCGACTAACTTAGAAAGATATTCACTGGTGTGATGTTCTGTGTATTCCTTACTGCCAGTGTCCGAGTCACCTTTTTATTGTTGTCATCTATATATCTCACATTAATGGCAAAATAATTAACTCTATGGCGAGTGCATCCATCCATTTTGAGGAACACAAAGCGCTCCTTAAGAGTTCTTTGAAGTTCCTCCTTTTTGTGTGTGGCATCTTCAATCACAATCTTTCTAATGCTATTTCTATCCAAAGAAACTTGGAGTTTACTGGCCATTTCTCCATTAAGACCTAAAAAAGCTGGTGTTGAGAAAAAAGATAAAGGTATACTATTTTTTACCACCATTTCTATGATGTACTACTTGAATTTATCTGAGGTCATATTTACAGTAACTTTATTACTAGGAAAGAAACTTGTTAATGGTGACATTTGCAATTGTCCCCCAGGACAAATTTTACTTTTAGTTGAGGTGGATGCTTGACTTGCTTCACTGTCTTTCTTATTAACAATTTCTAAAATTTTTGGATGAAATCGTTGTAGATGTCTTTTTAAATTTGATGTCTTGCCAGTCTGGGTTGGTACTTTTGTATCATAGCTTGTACAAGAACTAATTTTAGTTTCACATAATTGTTCATCATTATTTTCTTTCTTACAGTGACAAATGAAATATTTTCCATCTGTAGAAACTGAAGTATTCAAATAATGCGGACTTTGTTTGACTTTGAGATCTAGTTGTCATTATGAAAGGGCTCAAAAAAAGAAGAATGAAACTTAATATTTTCAATTTTAAAAATTAAGCTTACTAGTTTAAGTTTCTAAA
Source organism: Bathynomus jamesi (assembly GCA_023014485.1). NCBI lineage: Eukaryota > Metazoa > Arthropoda > Malacostraca > Isopoda > Cirolanidae > Bathynomus > Bathynomus jamesi. The sequence continues at coordinate 246,783 of JAJOZX010004993.1, read as the reverse complement.
AATTAACACATTTCCTGAAAAAAAAAGTCCAATTAGAAATCATTCAAAATAAAAAAAAATAGCATAAAAAAGTTTGTATCTAAATATGAACTCTTTGTATTGGGCTGGAGCCGGAGCTGACACATTTTTTATCAGCTCCAGCTCCAGCTCCAGCTCCACTCACCAAAATTACTTCAAGCTCCAGCTCCAGCTCCTGGCTCCGGCTCCAGCTCCAGCTCCACTTCCAGCTCCACAGCCCTGGTTTTCAGTGTTGAGTCTACAGATATATAAAAAATATTATTCTAAACTAAATACAGGCCTGTATATGGACGGTTTGCGATTGCGGATACTTGCTGTTTTTAGCCTAGTTTGTGTAGAGAAAGCCTGAGGTAATACGAGTATGACTCATTCATACAGGTAAATTTGTGCTGTCTCAGGGAGGAAACACGAATTTGCGGTACATCTTGCTCCTGAAGAGTCGTGCACCAGGACTAATAATAACGGGGGGGTGTCTGCAATACAAACTAACGAAAATTGCAATAAATTGAATACGGATATGGATGCTCTTTGAACTAAACTAACACAGAACATTGCTGCTTTCAGTGGTGTTGAACCACTACGAAAGCCTCGTCAGTACTTTAACCCCTATTTGCTTGGCAGTGCTACTGCTCGCTGCTCGCACCCTGAAATGGGCGTATGGGCGGAATGATGCTCTGTGTGAAAAAATGTTTATATCTTCATACTTCCACTTAAACTATAAATGCATCGATGATGAATAATACCTTTCAACCTTTCGGATGTTCCGTGCGATGATTCCTCATTTCACGGAGGTCAGGCTTGTTGCCCCTCCTTTTGAGTTGTGGTTTCTTGCGCGCTCCACTTAGCCAGGTACTCCCGGCTCATCTGGAATTGTTCTGAGCCAGGCGTGTAGTCTTCTTTTCAAGATATCCACCGCGACACCACTCGTGTTCCTCAGTTCGTTGGGCAGCTGGTTGAACAGTCTTGGTCTTCTCTCAATAAAACTATTTTCCTTCAGGGTTGAGAATGTCCCCTGTCTCGCCTTTAATTTGGGAACACGACACATTCTTCCTTTCCTACTTTTCACTGTTGTTTGAGTAGTTATACCAGTGGCGGATTTAAGGTGCGCGGGGCCCTAGGCCGGTTGGAGTGCGGGGCCCCAAACTACGCAAAGCTAGCTTAATTAACTGAAATGAAGATTTACACCCCCATCCCCCAGTGGTGACCTTACGGGGCCCTCAAATCAATGGGCGAGCGAAGCGTTAAAATAAATTTACTTTTTAAACAATATTCAATTTATTGATAATTAATTAGCCAAATGACCATTTCATAGTTGAACATTACACATTTGTTTTTTTGAAGCTTAACAATAAAAAATAACTATAATAATACACCATTAACAAAAAATAACTATAATAATACACCATTAACTAAAGAGAATACCACTTGACTGACATGCAAATGATGCAATGAGTGGGATTTGTTTATTGCAGGCAATTTGTACGGTACACTTAACTATTTCTCAGTCAAAAAAGATTTTTTTCTAGCCTTCTTACTTGCAAACTGTTTGATGACATCAGTAAAATCAAGCACCCTTAATTTCTCATGCTCAATGCTCAACAGGGTGAGTGAAGACAAACGGTCCTGCCCCATGGTGTTTCTTAGATAATTCTTGACTAGTTTCATCTTGGAGAATGATCGCTCCCCAGTGCAGTTTGTGACAAACATGCAGAGATAGAGTCGTAATACAATTTCAACATTAGCAAATGTTTCTACCATGTCATGTCTGTGAATTATCTCATACATTTCTAGTTCAGGACTTTTTGCAGCCTTTGCACCACCTGATGAAGGAGCACTTTCAGGTGAATCTCTTGGAATGGATTTCATAAGGTGTGCAAACTGCAAAAGCTCCGACTCCAATCCAGCCTCCAAGTCCTTAGGATATGAAGACACAAGCTTTTCAGCAGATGCTTTAAGCTCAGTGTTCGTTTTGTTTGAGATTTCTGATAAAAACCCAAATTTCTCTCGAAGGTCGCTGTAAGCAGCAATGCGTTGTTGTAGGGCAGCACAGAGCTTGTCAATGATGGGCAAGAATGCAGTCACTCTAAACTTGTCTCTCCCTGTCAGCATAACATCCTCCGCGGAGTCTAGTTCATCGTGGTGAAGCTTGCGCTTCCTAATACGCTGCGTGTCGGCGTAGTATGCATCATTACTCTCGTCACATCACAGGGATCACACTTAGCCATAGCTTTTGCTTCAAAGTCATCGAACTGGGATCTCAGGTCTTTAGCAAATTGTAAAAGAGACTCTAGCAGTGTGACAGCTGTGTTGAGGGAGAGCCCAGATTTTTGCAGCTGGATACTGCTACTCTGACACCTTTCCAATACTGTATCCCAAACTTCAAGAAGAATCACTGTTTCAAGTTTTTTCAAACCTTTGAGAAGACCACTTGCTTCAGCTCTTGTTTCAGCTGGCTGATTCTGATCTGAGAATAACTCTTCCAGAACAATGATGTTTTCTTTGTGTGCTCTACTGAGAGCAGCTACAGCATCTGCTCGTGCTGACCAACGAGTGTCTGAAAGTATTTTATCAACTTTCAACTTCTTATCTTTATTAGTCTCTAGTACCTCACGGTGTCTCCTCCAACGATAAGTAGATGCAACAAGAAAGGAGTACATATTTTGTACCAGAGCAAACAATGACACTGCAGCAAGACAGCTTTCTGCAGCACACTTAGCCACCAAGTTTAAGGAATGAGCCATACATGGTATGTACTCAGCTTCACTACACTCATTCTTGATTATCTGTTGGGTCCCCAGATATTTACCAGACATGTTGCTGGCATTGTCATAGGACTGTCCTCGGCAGTCGATAACTGGAATGTTCTTCTCTTTAAGAAATCAAGAACAGTTGTAGCAATATCTCTGCCAGTGTGGCTTAGCATGGGAATAAACTGCAAAAACCTTTCAACTGGACCTGTAGTAGGCAGTACATAGCGGATTGTAAAAGTAAGTTGATCCATGTGTGAAATATCAGGTGTGGAGTCAACAGAAATTGAGAAGTACTTTGCTGTTTTTACTTCATCTGTTATTGAGGACATAACCTTTTCTGCCATTATTCCAATGACTTTCTCAGAAATGACATGGGACAAGTAGGAAGTATGACCACTACCTTTGTTTGCGTGTTTCTTGATATGTGCTGCCAAGAAACTGTCGTATGTGCTCAGCAGCTCTAGAATCCCAAAATAGTTTCCATTGTGTACTGATCCAATTACTTCATCTTTACCTCGAATGGCTAGCCCGCGTTCGCAAAGTAGCTTTAAAACATCTACACACCTCCTCAATACTGCTTGCCAGTACTCGCATTCACTTTCATATTGTTGTACTAGATTAGAGTCAATACGGGCACCCGCAGTCTTTCGATATATCATTTCGACCATACTTTTCCTGTGCTGATCTGACCAACTGTGAGATTCTATGACATACCTAGCGTTCTTCCAACCATTGAAGCCAGTTGTGAATGAGCTTTCCACCTTTGACATAAGCTTGCAAGCAAAACAATACACTTTACCAGTTGTTTTAGAGTAACAGAGCCATTTAAGATTAATTTCTTGGCCCGATAATGAATGAGTTCGAGTGAATAATGTCTTTGTACAATGACGGGTTCTGTTTAGCTCTTTCACAGCTGACTCTTTGAAGTCACCATCACAGTGTCGACATTCTGCGCTTCCCTTTTTCAACCAATAGTCACACACATTTTCAGTAATTATTTTAGGCCATAATCCAAGATCCGTTTCAAATCCTTGTTCAGTACCGGTATTCATAACTTTCACTTCCTCTTGTGTCTCCTCACTGTCACTGTGTTCAGGTTCAATTGCGCTAACTACACTAGGTTCAGTACTAGTTGTGGCTTCTCCAGTTGTTTCAGGCGTAATTGGTGTGTCTACTGATTCAGATTCAGTTTGACCGGATTCAGTTTGAGTTTGTGATTTTGCAGATTCAGATACTGTTGGATATGTCAACCATTGAGTTATTTTTGGTAGTTTTTTTACTCTTTGGTTTACGTCTGCCTTTTCTTGTCGTTTAACAGAGCCAGCTTTATACTTCCTCCCTTGATCACGATCACGACTTGTTGATTTCTCCATTGTGCCTCAGTGCAGCCTCACTGCCTTATCCTGAAACATAAAACATAAAAAACAAACTATTTACACTTGACCCTCGGTTTAGTATTAATTAATACAGTTTAATTAATTAATTAAATACAGACACTAAACAGTTGTTCGGGTGAAAAAGTCGCTTTATGGGAAAAGTCGCCAGCCCCCACCAGTGGCGACTTTTTCCTTAAATATGTATAAAATGTATTTATTATGAAATCTAAGCTAAACTGACCTAACCTAGCCTAAGTACGTTTCATATAAAAAATTAATTACATTAATTTAACATTTTTCAACTTATTTATGTTATTATAAAGCTGACTAAAACTCCCCCATCCCCATTTATTGACTGGCGACTTTTTCGAGATACGACTTTTACCATTACTTACCACTAAACACACTCACATGTGCACTCCACAGCGGCCTGAATAGAACTAAACTCCCGCCAGCAAAGAGAGTGATACCATAATTATCACTAATCATTAATCAATTGTATTATTTATAGTGGAATCCAACATTATAATTATATGTGAGGGCGCGGGGCCCTCACAGGCGCGGGGCCGTAGGCCATGGCCTACTCGGCCCCCCCCCTAAATCCGCCACTGAGTTATACAGTTCAAAGTAAGATTAGGGGCTAGTTCCTCCATTATTTTCCAAGTGTAAATAATGGTGTACCTCTCTTTCCTTCTTTCCAGCGAATATAAATTTAATTCACGTAACCTTTCCCACTAATTTAGTTCTTTGCATCCATTGATCTTGGCTGTGAAGCTTTTCTGAATCCCCTCTAGTTGATTAATGTCTCCTTTTTATATGGGGATGTTAAGACCGAACAATACTCCAGTTTGGGTATGATCGGTGTTTTCAACAGAGGAATCCTTATATTCTTATCCTTTCTTTTAAAGGTTCTCAGTATCTGTCCAGTTAATCTTTTTTGCTCTGTTTATTGCTATTTTATTTTGTTTCAAATTTTGCATTATCAGTCATTGCAACTTCTAAGCCTTTTGCTTTAGAGTTTCTCTGAATTCCTGTCCATTTGGGGTATAGTATTTCACGGATTTTAGGTCTTCTTCTTTCTTACCTTAACAGTTGAAAATTTTCAGTGTTAAATTTCATATTATTGCCTTCAGATCAATTGTAGATTATGTTCATGTCTGTTCGTAGAGATCCTATATCCTCTGGGTGTCTTATTTTTCTACTAAATTTGTCATTGGCAAAGGATGTTATTGTGCTGTCACTGGTAACTTCTTCATCTACTGTATATCAATCAGTTAGCATGATTATGAAGAGTAATGAAGCTAATACTGTTCTTTGTGGTACTGAGCTAAGGACCTCTGACTCTGATGAAGATATTCCTTCAACTGTAACGACTTGCTGCCGCTCACTAAGGAAATTATATACCCATTTTCCTACTTTTCCTGTCACTTCCATATATTTCAGTTTATGTGCTATGATTCCATGGACACACTTGTCAAACGCCTTGGCAAAGTTTAAGTGTATCAATAATGTCATAGTGTTCCATTAGTTGTGATAGGCATGATCTTTCTGACCGGAATCCATGTTGGTTATCGTTAAATTTTTCAGTTTCAAAAAACTCATAAATTTTTTCTCTAACTATTCTTTCAAATATTTTGGTGAGATAAGATGTAAGTGACACTGGCCTAAAGTTTTTAGCCTCGGATCGATCTCTTCCTTTATGTATTGAAACTATGTTCGCTCTCTTCAGAATGCTCAGTATTTCTCCCGTGTCTAGTGATTGTCTCTATATCCAACATAGGGGACTAGCGATTTCATTCTTGCAGTTTTTAATTAGTGTGACATTCCATTTGTCCGGCCTGCTGCCGAGTATGTTTTTAGTTTCCCAATAGCTTGTATGATATCATTTATTGCGAAGTCAGTCCGTTATACTTTTCCCTTGTAATTTTTCAAAGAAAGTGTTTCTATCGCATATTAGTTTATCAGTTTTGGGGATACTGAACGATGATTCATACTGAGTTCTTAATATTTCAGATACTTCTTTTAGATCATCAGCTAAAACATTGTTTTCATTCTTCAAAGGTCCGGTAGTCGCATGATTTTTCGTCTGACTTTTCACAAATTTATGGAATATATATATATATATATATATATATATATATATATATATATATATATATATATATATATATGCTGCAAACCACAAGGAAAAAGAAAAACGATTCCAAGGCCTTTCGTGTATTCAGAGCTACACCTCGTCAGGGTGTAGCTCTGAATACACGAAAGGCCTTGGAATCGTTTTTCTTTTTCCTTGTGGATTTGCAGCATTCATTCATTTCACGTGTTTTATTGTGAAATTCATCCCATATATATATATATATATATGATACACACAGACCATGCATGGAACAAGGAACTCTTCTGGGATAATTAAATCCACTATAGTCCGAATAAGTAATGGTAAATGACAAATACCATAGTTTTCCTTTTTCATGATGCTAGCCCGACATGGGCAACGGGTCACTCGCAAAGAGGTCCCATAAATATAGCTATATTTATGGGACCTCTTTGCGAGTGACCCGTTGCCCACGTCGGGCTAGCATCATGAAAAAGGAAAACTATGGTATTTGTCACTTACCATTACTTATTCGGACTATAGTGGATTTAATTATCCCAGAAGAGTTCCTTGTTCCATGCACGGTCTGTGTGCATCATAAAAAACTCGGGGGACTATTCTGAGTTCATTCATATATATATTATATATATATATATATTATATATATATATATATATAATCTATATATATATATATATATATATATGTTACGCGTGATCGGTGAAATTACCCATTTTATGAAAAAAGCAAAATATTACATTTTTCATGAAACAAGCAGTTTTGGTGTGCGTTTTTCATGAAATCGGCAAAAGATGAAATGACAGTTTACGCAAACTGAAATTGGTCGCGAGTTATTTTAAAGGTACTTCTGCTCAAGTATTTTTATTTCGAAAACATAAGAACATTTTTATAGAAATATTCATAATTTTACCTCCATCATGTATCATAACGAAATGCTCTACTGCTTCAAGACAAATGCATTCAATTTCTACATTCCTTGTTTTTTGACTGTATCGTCCAAGAATTTTTAGCGAAGTTTCTGTTACCATTTCATTTGAGAAACATATCGAAGTTACAGTTTCAGTTGTTTGGTTATGATTCTGTAATACCCTTAGCAAGGTATAGTTTTATAAATTTAACAATCGAAAATTTGGGCTAGACCTATAGACAGCCGTATATGACACGTTAATAAAAATGTTTATCTAATGGCAAATTAAAGGTTACTATAAATGAACCCCCTACTAATATCGGGGTTAATAGTTCCGGTATTCGTCAAGATGGTGGTCTTGTCTGATATGTTTTATCGTTATGATTTATTCAGCAAATCTTTCTTTTTGGCCATGAAACGTTTGTCTATAATTATGTAGATGATGTAGCTCAGCAAGATGACGTGATTGAGCTATCACTAGAGTTAGTGTATAAGCATTTGCATTATGTAGCCTAAGATAAGATATGAGTGCAATGTTGCAAAGGAAGGTAGCTTGTAACATTTACCCTCAAACGCAGTTTCACTTCGGGTCGTCATATCAATTCAGAAGTTAACACTCTATTTTGAATTAATATATGAAAGAAAAACTATTAGGCTACCATATTACATTACTGTATATTAATACCTCACCTTCAAATTTTGGTTAATTTTTCTGTGCATTTGTACACTTAATGTTGATACCCAATTTATTTTTCATAACTTGGAATTATATAACTTCTAAATACAAAATATGACTGGCGAATAGGAATCCTAGACTGAGATCGTGGGTTATTACGCTTCCAACAAAGAAACGTGACGACTTGAAGCTCCCGATTATGTAGAACGAGGATGAAGATAAGCTCCCAATTATGTATGTTATTTTATTTATTTGTTGGGTTCAAAATCCCAGCTGAGCCGTGAACGGCCAAATTCTAAAGGGCCAGTTCTACCTACAGCCCAAGTTAAGCTAAAATTAAAACTTACGGATTTGAGATCCTATTAGGTCCTACCTCAGGGTTGCTGACTCGATGCGGGCCTACCTTAGACCTTAGTTACATGAATTTAATATAAAAACAAAAGGGGTACTATTTATGGTCTTCTTTCTCAACCTTGCAACAACAACGCAACCTGGACTATTGCACGATGCAACAATCTTGTATCTAAACAACCAAACTGAATTGCAAGAGAGCTCTCTATCAGACCACACCCTGTACGTACGACATCCCACAAACGAGTAGAAAGGACGCGCAGCGCCCCAAAATGATGCCACCAGAGTCCCAAACACTGATGCCACAAGAGCCCAAAAATGCTAGCTCTAAATTAAGTGAATTTTTCACTAACCTTACAATTATGAGATGGATATATATACACCTTAACTTAATATATACAAGCAATGCTGCATCAATCAGCTTAGTCATCATATCGCCTTGGGACAACAATGGTTCTTCCTCTTCTAGATTTTCTAACACTCCCCACCGAAGAGGCATTGTTGTCGTTACCTTCTGCAAGGTTAGCCAAGCCTTCTCCATGAGGCTGTAACTCAAATGTTTCATCTTGACTATGTGTTTTTGCTGATTTCTAAAGCATAGAGTTTTTGTATAGGTCTCTTTAACTTTCCTCCTGAAGTCTTTACCAGTGCAGACCTAACTAAATTGTCTTTGCCAACAAACAACTCTTCAATTATGCCAAGCTTCCAGCATTGCCTTGGTCTTTCATCCCCAATCATTACCACTTCTCCCACCTTGATACAATTTGCATTGGAGCCCTTTCCTTGCCTGATGGGTAATAATTGAGTTCTGGCAAGTATTCCATCTGCCACCTCTTCCATAACTGATCTTGTAGCTCTTCAAGGTACCTGAACCGTCTGGTTAACTCTCCTTGAGTGCTCTGGATAGGCTGCAAGTCCTCTGGCACACTGGGGCTTGATGTTAATCGTTTACCACAAAGAAAATGATTTGGTGTCAATGGCTCTGCATCCTGCATACTGTTTAAACAAAAGTGATAGGCCTACTGTTCACCATTGCTTCTACTTCACATAAAACAGTGCAGAATTCTTCTTTGCTCAAATGAGCATTACCTAAAAGTTTCTTTAATGGACACTTTACACTTCTCACTAGCCTTTCCCAAAATCCTCCCCACCATGGTGCTCTCTCAACAATAAACTCCCACTGTACCCCTTGGTGTGAAAAGTAGGATTGGAATCCTTCCTCTTTTAGCAAGGACCAAATTTCTTGGAGTTCCTTTGCAGCCTTTTTGAAGGTTTTTGCATTATCCGATATGATTTTATTTGGGAAACCCCTTCTGTTCACAAACCTTTTAAAGGCCAAAAGAAATACATCACTACTTAAGTTGCTTACCAACTCCAAATGGATTGCTCTAGTGGTAGCACAGGTGAAAAGACATATATAACCTTTGTTAGACTCCCCTCGCTCATACACATAGACTGGCCCTGCAAAGTCTACTCCCACTACATCAAATGGGGCAGTATAGACACACCGTTCTCTTGGAAGTGGAGACACCTTTTCATAATAAGGCTTTGCACTCCAACGCTTGCAAACCACACATTTATGCAAGACCTTTTTTACTACTTGTCTAATTTTGGGAATCCAAAATTGTTGTCTAATCTCTATTATCACTTCTCTAACTCCAGCATGTAACAGCTTATGATGAGTATCCAGGATCAAAAGGCCCACAAAGTGCCCCCCAGAAGGTAGCAAAATTGGATGTCTTTTCTCCTCTGGAAGCCCAGAAAACTGTAGTCTACCTCCTACTCTCAATAAATCCTGATCCAAAAACACATCCAAACCCTTGAGCGCAGAATGTGTTGGTAGAACCTGTAATGGATGGCTGGTGAGCAATTCTCTCTCTCCACCAAATTTTTCCTTCTGCATATATACCACCCAGTATTTTCTGGCTTGCTGAATCTCATTACTGTTCAGAATTCCTTCCCTTCTTGTTTCTCCCTTAATGTTGTTGGTAAATCTATATACCCATGCTGTCACTCTTAACAATCTTTTCAGACTGCTAATGTCCTCAAGCCTCAATATGGGGTCCTGCTGCATAACTTGACAACTGTTCACAGCGCATTTTCTCACCTCACTCACCCATGCTTCTTCAGCCTGGCATTCTCCTACAATAGGCTGATTAGAAGGCCAGTTTTCATTTCCAAGTTTTAGCCACTCCGGCCCATTCCACCACAAACTTGACTGTGCAAGATCTTTCACTGAAATTCCTCGTGTTGGTAAATCAGCGGGGTTTTGGGTGCCTGGACAATGCTTCTATTGCTTGGGATCTGTGTGCGCTTGAATTTCCTCCACCCTATTGGCAACAAATGGTTTCCATTTCCTTGCCTGGCTTCTTAACCAGTGCCAAACTATAGTGGAGTCTGTCCAATAATAGCTTGGAATTTCAGAGAGGGCCAAAGACTTTTGCACTATAACTGCAAGCCGACTAGCAATAACTGCACCCATCAATTCCAACCTTGGAACAGAAAGCCTTTTCAAAGGTGCTACTCTGCTCTTTGCAGCAACCAACCTGCAACTTACTTCCTCTTGCAATGCGCCTCTTATATAAATACAAGTTGCATAGGCTTCCTCACTTGCATCACAAAAGATGTGCAGCTCCAAATTGTCTGGACTATTGTTCAACTTTCCACAGTACCATCTTGGGATTTCAATGTCTCCAAGATGTGCCAATTCTTTGAACCAATATTTCCACCTTACCACCATATGATCAGATAACTCTTGGTCCCAACCAAGTCCAATTTCCCAGAGGCTCTGAAACAAAATTTTTGACTTTATCACAAATGGAGCCAGGAATCCAAGAGGATCAAAGACCTTTGAAGCCAAACTAAGAGCTGTACGTTTTGTCCACCTTGTCTCATTCTCAGCCAGCTCTACTAAAGATTTCCCATTGAATGTAAACAAATCATCATCTTGCTGCCAAACAATGCCTAGCACCTTTGCGTCTATTGCCCACAACTCCTTAATACCAGAATCCTCAATACTTTCTGCTGCATCAGGTACTACACAGGAATGACTCATAAACTCTTGTAATTGCGAATGATTGGTCTGCCATTTTCTAAGCTCCATGCCAGCCTCCCTCATTATAGCTCTAGCCTCCATGAATATCTGTTTAGCCATTTCTGTATTATCCACGGAACACAGCAAATCATCAACATAAAATTTTTTCCTTATGTGTTCAATAGTGTTAGGATAGACTTCAGAATATTTCTTAAAATGGTACTGCATAGTAGCTGCCAACAGAAATGGACTAGAGCTGAGGCCAAACACTGACTTCATTCTATATGCTTGAACCTTAGGTTCATTTTCCAACAAGTCTTTCGTATCCACCCACAGATACCTTACTGCATCTCTGTCCTCTGGTTTTAACTTTATCCGCAAAAAGGCTTGCTTCACATCTGCAGTCAATGCTACTCTACCAAACCTGAATCTCAGTAACAAGGAAAATAAATCTGCATTTAAATTTGGCCCAGCATCCAAACAGTCATTCAAGGACACACCACCTTTGTCCTTGGCTGAGCCATCAAAAACTACCCTCAGTTTGGTGGTAGTTTTGTCTCGCCGTACCACTGCATGGTGTGGCAGATAATGTGCCTCCTGGCTCACCAGCTCACCTTGCACCCTTTCAGCATAGCCCTCCCTTACATAACTTAGGATGGCCTCATTGTATTCAATTAACAACTCCTCATTTTTTCTTAGCCTGTACAATGAAGTCTCCAACCTCCGATTAGCTAGCTGAAGGTTTGAACCGGGTTTGCAAGAATCCTTCCATGGTAGGCCAACTTCATAGCAACCATCTCTAAACCCAATCCCTTTTTCAAATTGCTCTAAAATCATTGTTCACTGTACTTGCCTGTTTGTCCTTTATGCCAATAGATTCAAGTTCCCAAAACGCTTTCAAATGCCTTTCCAGACCATGGCTGTTCTCCTCAATCTTAACAAAAAGAGCCTTAACTTCCATTTCATTGCAATAACTACCATGTAGCATCCAGCCTAGCTTACTTTCAATAGCTACGGGGCCTCGAGATGTGCGGACAATATTACCAGTGATGAAGTCCCAATAATAGTCAGCTCCAATCAAAAGACTAATATCTTCTGTTCCTTCAAACTTATTATTGCCCAAATTAATTCCTTTAACTTGCAATTCTTGGACACATGCCATATCTAAACAAGTAGTGACTGGAGCACAAAGTTCCTCAATCTCTACAGCTTGGACCTTGATAGTGGGACTTTGCGGTAACAACCCTTTAACCAGAACTTCTACCTTCTTAAATTTGGTTCGGTTTTGAACGGAACCCCCAAACCCAGAAATTCTTAAATTTTCCCTCTTAAGTTCTTTAAACTTCAATTTTCTGGAAATCCTGGTCTTAATAAAACTACACTGGCTACCACTATCAAACAACACTCTTACAGTAGCTTCTCCCTCATTCCCAATTAATAAGGCTGCAGTTGTTTGCAATAATCCCCCTTTACTTTTACTCCCTTGCATAGCAGTGGCATGTGCCACTGATGTCTCTACTTCTGGGGTAGGCCTACTAGGAGTGTGTTCACACAATAATGGCTGATGCCTACCATGACATTTTTTGCACAAAATTTTAAACTTACAAAACCTTGCTCTGTGACCTTTCAAAAAACATTTAAAACATGCTGTGGACTTAGTTACCCTGTCCTTTCTCTCCTCAAAGGGTAATGCCTCAGCCACCTCACATTTATATGACTTGTGGTTACCTTCGCAAAATATGCATTCCTTGATTCCCTTTAATTTATTCTCAGAGGATGCATGTAGAGCTGACACTGTACCTGGGTTATTCCTTTTTGTGGAAACTTTGGTGCTGTGCCTGCCTTTGTCCCTTGTTTACCATCCCACTGTGCAAACTCAATTCCCTCTCGTCTTGCTAATTCTGTGCCTAAAAGACTTAACATCTGCTGAAGGGGGATGTACACATGTTCTGTAGAGTGTCCCCTACTTAATTCAAGCAAAATTGAGCTAGGCAATTTAGACTCCAGTGTAGGAACCAACATTATACCATACATTTCCATTCCTACACCCAAGTTATCCAGGGACCTAGTTCTAATTTCAAATTCATCATATAACTGCCGTAACTCCTTGACACTATTAGGATTATTAACAGGTATAGCTAAAAGTGCAGGAGGTGGCTTTTAATTAAGATTTCTGGCTTACCAAACCGTTTCTTTAATATATCCCAAGCCACATTATAATTAGCCTCTGTTAATGCTAATCCTGCTATAGTCTTTGCTGCCTCCCCTTCCAAGAGGGACTGCAAATAATTAAACTTCTCCACGGCACTTAACACTTGACTAGAATGAACTGCTGATTGAAAACTGTCTGCCCATCCTTGCCATTCCTGAATACTCCCAGAAAATGGTTTGAGTACAAGCCTCGGTAATTGAACTACAGATCTGTTAACCTTAACTTCACAAACATCATTTGATTTTGTTGAGTGTTGTGTTTCATTATTAGACCTGGTCTCTAACTGTACTGAGCTGCTAAACTCTTTTGCTCGGAGGCATACTTTAATTATATCATCAATAATCTCTTCAAAGTAAATTATGTTATTTTCTATTTCATCCTCTTCTATAAGAGCCTCAATTTTAACATTTACCTCACTTAGAGCAACCTTTTTAGTTTCTAATATGGAAAGCTGCGCAGTCACTAAGCGTAAATCCTCTTGCTCTATGGCAGAATCTATAGTGGCAATGACCTTTGTAATTAGACCTTTGTAGGCGCTTTCCTTTTTATAAATTTGTTCAATTCAGATGCACTCATCTTCAATGCAAACAACAATTGGGCTCAATGCCAAATGAGCTGAATTGGCAGAAATACTTAACCAAACTGATCAAACGCAAATTTTACTTTCAAATAAACTGAATTGCTGGGTGGGGTACTAACCAAACACCAGTATGGAATACCAAATTTTCCACCCCAGGACCTTAATTCAATAATAACCCAAAATTAACCAAACCGGTAAAATGTAGGCCAAAAACAACGACAGACGACTGGCCAAGTTTCACAATTGGGCAACCAAACTTTCTACCCTGGGACCTTAATTCAATAATAACCCAAAATTAACCAAACCGGTAAAATGTAGGCCAAAAACGACGACAGACGACTGGCCAAGTTTAGCAATTGGGCGACCAAACTTTCTACCCTGGGACCTTAATTGAATAATAACCCAAAATTAACCAAACCGGTAAAATGTAGGCCAAAAACGACGACAGACGACTGGCCAAGTTTCGCAATTGGGCGACCAAACTTTCTACCCTGGGACCTTAATTCAATAATAACCGAAAATTAACCAAACCGGTAAAATGTAGGCCAAAAACAACGACAGACGACTGGCCAAGTTTCGCAATTGGGCGACCAAACTTTCTACCCTGGGACCTTAACTCAATAATACTCAACCCGTCTAGGCCTAACTTGGGCTACAATTTGCACAATCAGAACTTTGCCGAAAAATAGTCACTGACTCAGTCTTGGGGTAGAATCCGGTTCTGAAGGACCATGTTTTTATTTATTTGTTGGTATGGAAAACTGATGAGTGGGTAGTTGGGAGGTAACGAAAATGGTTCACTGAGTAGGTAGGTAGTTAATCTAACAATTATTAAATTCCTTTTATGTCAATAACTGGGTGGATGAAACCAATTGGTTGCTCACCAGAGTTATTCTCCACACTAGTATATTTATACTGTGTGACAAGAGCGTGCTCGGTAATAGATATACATTACCGATCAACCAACCGAAAAAGAACCAAGACGACGCTGGTGGAAAAAGCCCCGCTAAAAGGAGAACAAAGGAGAACGAAAACGAAGAACGGGGCGAGAGGACGCAACTGGAGAAGGGACGAGAACAGACACCGAAGAAAGATCCCCACCAGCAAGTACGCTCTCGACAATTATACAAGGAAAAGAGACTCTCTAATAACTAGCAGTAAGTGACTAATTGTGTTTTTAACCCAGGTTTACATAGATTCATTAAATTAAGCTGGGTCAGACAACTTAGGCCTACATTGTGGCCTAAGACCCAGCATCAACTCATAGCTTAACAAAGGTGAAGGTAGATTGCCCTAACCTAATTTGGTGAGGAATCCTACTGTGGACCTCAATTTATCTGCCCGCTCTGGACCATTTCCGGAATCTCTAGGCTGACCCCTCTAGGCTAGACTTGATCTACTCTATAGTTAGACTGGAGATATAAGGGGTGGGTTAATTGTGGACCAATTCATACAGAGCATTTTTCGCATTGGTGGTCCGTGTGTGGGGAATACAAACCTTAACCTTACTTAACAAAAATTGCAGAATTAGGCTAAATGGTCTAGCCTAAGCCTAAGCCTAACCTAATCAAGCCTAATTAGGTCTACAACCTAGGGCCTAACTAGGAAACATTTACATTTAAGGAGTCTCATTCTCTTATAAGCTTAGACCTGAGTGACACATAAGTACTTGGGGGGGATTAAACCAAATTTAAAACTTGACTGTTTTGTCTGTGATCTCTCTTCTCTGGTAATTTCTTCTTGTCCTCTATTTCATTACGATCCCCAGTTAAACAACATTAGTGAACAAGCATTTAAAATGCATACAACTCCAAGCATCCAATTCTTCTTTTAAGGAAGAATCACTCAACAGATTTTTTCAACAGGCACATGCATTCCTTGCAATCTGTGTGTATATATATGTATATATACACTGTACTCTTTACATGTGCCACAAATACACTCAACCTATCTGAACATAAGCAAGGATTGCATGGGTTACTCAAAAGGGTCTTATGGCCTACTTTGGCCATAGCCCAAACACTGAACCTTGGTCTTATGGCCTACTTTGGCCATAGCCCAAACACTGAACCTTGGTCTTATGGCCTACTTGGCCATAGCCCAAACACTGAACCTTGGTCTTATGGCCTACTTGGCCATAGCCAAACACTGAACCTTGGTCTTATGGCTACTGTGGCCATGAGCCAAACAATAAAGGTCTTATGGCCTACCTTGGCCATGGGCCAAACAATAAGGTCTTATGGCCTACCTTGGCCATGGGCCAAACAACTGAACCTTGGTCTTATGGCTACTTGGCCATGAGCCAAACAATAAAGGTCTTATGGCCTACCTTGGCCATGGGCCAAACAATAAAGGTCTTATGGCCTACCTTGGCCATGGGCCAAACAATAAAGGTCTTATGGCCTACCTTGGCCATGGGCCAAACAATAAGGGTCTTATGGCCTACCTTGGCCATGGGCCAAACAATAAGGGTCTTATGGCCTACCTTGGCCATAGGGAAAACTATTACAAGGGTCTTATGGCCTCCCTTGGCCAGAGACCAAACAATACAAAATAAGACCCAGACTATGGATAAACCAAAGACTGTTCCCAGAGACCAACTAGCTATAGCCAAACAGACAAAACTTGATACTGTAGAATCAAATGTGACCAACTGTAATACATGAACACCTATATTACAGAACTTTAATATAACTGTAGCCTCAAAGACAGTGATAAACACAGTTTGAATGATTGCCTGATTGAGGGTCCTAATCTCATTTCTGACCTTGTGAAGATCTTACTGAGGTTCAGGTTAGATAAATATGCCGTACAAAGTGACATTTCAAAGGCATTTTTGAGAATAAATCTTAAAAATGAATATGATAAGAACCAACTTAGGTTCTTATGGTTCAAGGATCCATTTGATTTGAATAAAGGGTTCATAACCTATAGATTTAATGTTGTGTTGTTTGGAGCCAATTGCTCACCTAGCCTATTAGCATTGACAATTGGACATCATTTGAACCAGTTTAATAACTCTTTAACATTGAACTTCCTTAAGGAACATTTTTACGTAGACAATCTAATAGGCTCAACAACAACAAAATCTGAATTATCTGAAGTCTATGAACACTCTCAAAACATTATGCAACAAGGTAACTTTGAACTTAGAGAGTGGATTTCAAATGATGAGGATTTAAACAAAAAGATTTTAAAGGATAATAATGGTCTTACTGAGCCATCAGACAGAGTTAAAACTTTAGGTATGAACTGGTATTTGGATGCAACTTCTAACAGTCATGATTCAATCTGTACTAAAGGTTTTAAACTTGATGAGGAAGCAAATACTAAAAGACAAATATTATCAGAGGCTTCCAAAATTTTTGATCCTATGGGTCTATTCCTGCCTTCAACAATAAAATCAAAGATTCTCCTCCAAGAAATTTGGAGGACAAATGTTGGGTGGGATGATCCAATAACAAATGAAAATCAAAAATCTTGGAAGAAGTTAGCTGCTGATTTAACAAAAGTGCAGAACATTAAAATTCAAAGGTGCTGTGGGTTTAGGGATAAGCCCCAGAGACTTCATGTGTTTGCTGATGCAAGCACACAAGCTTATGGGTGCTGTGCGTATCTTGTAAGTCCTACAGAAAGTCATCTAATTTATGCAAAAGGGAAAGTTGCACCTCTCAAACCTACCCGAACCATACCTCAATTGGAACTATTGGCTGCTGCATTAGCCATTAAAACCATTTCATTGCTTAAGGATGCTTACCATGATGTGAACATAACTGATATCCACATCTGGCTTGACAGTCAGATTTGTCTTGCCTGGATACGGAATGATAGCATTAATAGTAAGAATATCTTTGTAAGAAATAGGCTAAAAGAAATAGCTGAAGCTAATGAAAGCCTACAAGTAAACTTTCACTATGTTCCAACTAAACAAAATCCAGCAGACTTTCTGACCAGAGGTTTATCCTACAAGTTGTTGAAGTCAAACAAAACTTGGTTTATGGGACCTAAGTGGCTCTGTAATACAGACCAATGGCCTGTGGAACAAGTTAACTTGACATTAAATTTAATCTTTTCAAATGAAAAGGTTGAACCAATCACTAATTATGAAATTTATTCTGATTTCAACAAACTTGTCAGGGTACAGCCTACTGTTTGAGGTTTGCTCACAACTGTTTAACTACAATTAACAAACAGCTAAATAAAAACAATCATAATTATACAGAAGTTGCAACCAAATACTGGATAGGCCATGCACAACAAAAAGAGTACAATAAAGAGTTAGAATTCTTGACTAATGGGAAACAAACAAAAGAACCTGTACCATCAGTAGTTGTGGATCTAAACTTGTTCAGAGATGAGGAAGGCCTTCTAAGGTGTAAAGGGAGATTAGACAAATCAAAACTGTCATACAAAAGCAAACATCCAATCCTTTTACCTAGATTTAGCTATTTGACAACATTAATCATCAGAAAAACACACAATGATGTATATCATATGGGGGTACCACAGACACTAACTACATTAAGAAAAACTTATTGGATACCCAAGGGAAGGATCACTGTTAAAACAGTCCTGAGTGAGTGTGTCACATGTAGGCGTATTCATGCTAGGCCCTATAGGAAACCAAATCCTCCTGCTTTGCCAGAGGAGAGAGTTACTCTCAACAGACCCTTTGAGACTGTAGGCATTGACTATACAGGAGCATTGACTGTAGGGGTGGTTGACACTGAACAAAAAATGTACATTGTACTGTTTACATGTGCTGCCTCACGAGCTGTTTATCTGGATGTTGTGGAGGACCTTACAGCAGAATCTTTTGTTGCTGTCTTTAAGAGATTCTGTGCACGACATTCAGTACCCAAGACAGTTTGGACTGACAATGCTACATATTTCAAGGCTGGTGAACAAGTCATCCACGACTTGTTAAGCGATGAAATCACAATTATATATACAAAATTCAAACATAAAGTGGAAGTATATTCCGGTTGCCTCTCCTTGGTATGGTTCTATCTGGGAGAGGAATATACAAACAGTAAAGAATTGCTTGAAGAAAGCAATTGGCAAAAAACAGATACACTTATTTGGGTTGCTCACTCTCCTGGCTGAGATTGAGAACATCATCAACAATAGACCACTCACTTATGTGAGTGACAACATTAATGACCCGGAACCATTAACTCCAAATCATTTAATTCGGGGAGAACAAGTTAGTCTCCTGCCGGACTACAATATAGACTCTTCAGAAGACCCAAACTGGACTCAACGACATGATGAGCTCCAGACTAAGTTACAACATTTAACTAGAGTTAAAGCTCATTTCATTAAACAGTGGAAAACTGAGTACTTGATGGGTCTAAGGGAGAGACATAAACAAATGACTAAGAAGGATTGGTCTGACACAATTAAGGTAGAGGACCTTGTTCTCATACATGACAGTACTCCAAGACAATACTGGCCTCTGGCTAGAGTTTTAGAACTCAGACCAGGGGCAGACGGGGTAACAAGAGTGGTCAAATTAAGGACTTCAACGGGTGACACAACAAGAGACATTTCTCTTTTGTACCCTTTAGAGTCTGGACCCAAAACAATGGACTTGGAGAACCTTCTCCACTGACAGTAACAACTGGAGACACTGAACTTCCAGTAACTATTCCTTTGACAGTAGGAGTGGTAACGCATCCTACTACAACATTGACAGACACAAGACCTCAGCGACAAACAGCATTAAAGGCGCGACTATTTTTACAACAAAAAATAGATGCTGGGGAATTGTAATTTTATCTTCTAACTTTCATTTTTTCTTTTCTTATGGTAAAGACCATAGACAGTTTCATCCTATGGATGTATATTTTCTCTTCTAATTAAATGCTACACCTTCTCCATGAGAAGGTGAGGATAGGCACTGTTAATCACATTAACAGGCATTTACAGTCGAATAGTTAGCTAGTCTACACTCAGACATAAAAATTGGTGACAATGACACCAAAATTTTTATCTCCCGGGGCCCCCAGTATATGGAAAACTGATGAGTGGGTAGTTGGGAGGTAACGAAAATGGTTCACTGAGTAGGTCGGTAGTTAATCTAACAATTATTAAATTCCTTTTATTTCAATAACTGGGTGGATGAAACCAATTGGTTGCTCACCAGAGTTATTCGCCACACTAGTATATTTATACTGTGTGACAAGAGCGTGCTCGGTAATAGATATACATTACCGATCAACCAATCGAAAAAGAACCACGACGACGCTGGTGGAAAAAGCCCCGCTAAAAGGAGAACAAAGGAGAACGAAAACGAAGAACGGGGCGAGAGGACGCAACTGGAGAAGGGACGAGAACAGACACCGAAGAAAGATCCCCACCAGCAAGTACGCTCTCGACAATTATACAAGGAAAAGAGACTCTCTAATAACTAGCAGTAAGTGACTAATTGTGTTTTTAACCCAGGTTTACATAGATTCATTAAATTAAGTTGGGTCAGACAACTTAGGCCTACATTGTGGCCTAAGACCTAGCATCAACTCATAGCTTAACAAAGGTGAAGGTAGATTGCCCTAACCTA
This sequence comes from Bathynomus jamesi, assembly GCA_023014485.1. Lineage (NCBI taxonomy): Eukaryota > Metazoa > Arthropoda > Malacostraca > Isopoda > Cirolanidae > Bathynomus > Bathynomus jamesi. The sequence goes on along the minus strand of JAJOZX010004993.1, from coordinate 226,201 downwards.
ATTTGGTGAGGAATCCTACTGTGGACCTCAATTTATCTGCCCGCTCTGGACCATTTCCGGAATCTCTAGGCTGACCCCTCTAGGCTAGACTTGATCTACTCTATAGCTAGACTGGAGATATAAGGGGTGGGTTAATTGTGGACCAATTCATACAGAGCATTTTTCACAGTTGGGTTCAAAATCCCAGCTGAGCCGTGAACGGACAAATTCTAAAGGGCCAGTTCTACCTACAGCCCAAGTTAAGCTAAAATTAAAACTTACGGATTTGAGATCCTATTAGGTCCTACCTCAGGGTTGCTGACTCGATGCGGGCCTACCTTAGACCTTAGCTACATGAATTTAATATAAAAACAAAAGGGGTACTATTTATGGTCTTCTTTCTCAACCTTGCAACAACAACGCAACCTGGACTATTGCACGATGCAACAATCTTGTATCTAAACAACCAAACTGAATTGCAAGAGAGCTCTCTGTCAGACCACACCCTGTACGTACGACATCCCACAAACGAGTAGAAAGGACGCGCAGCGCCCCAAAATGATGCCACCAGAGTCCCAAACACTGATGCCACAAGAGCCCAAAAATGCTAGCTCTAAATTAAGTGAATTTTTCACTAACCTTACAATTATGAGATGTATATATATACACCTTAACTTAATATATACAAGCAATGCTGCATCAATCAGCTTAGTCATCATATCGCCTTGGGACAACAATGGTTCTTCCTCTTCTAGATTTTCTAACAATGTAGAACGAGGGAGGTTGTACTCAAATACCGGGATATCAGCAGTTAACTGTAGAGAAGTTTCAGACCTGTAGACAGTGATCGAGCTGACCAATTGGTCTGATTTCGAAGTTGGGGGCGGGGTAAGAGAGTTGTATTTCGACTTCGGACGTACTGGAGTTTAGGTGCCGATATCACTAAAAATCTTTCTCTCTGGCAGGGAGGAAGATGGGGCAAAGAATCCTCTTCAAAGCTTTTATTGCGCAACCTCTTAAATCCTGTGAACAAATGAGGAAGTTTGACCAGTGGGCGGGATGCTATTCTGGCGAGGTTTAACCCTTCGAGTAGCGAGTTAGGAAAGTCCCCTTCTGATTTCTTTATGATGGATCTCCATATTTATGAGTTATACAAATTAACTCCTTGAGTAGTGAATTGGCATTGTCGTACTGTCTCTCACGCCACTCAGGCCTGAATTGGTGACGGGAAAATACTGTATACACGTGTAGATTACAGGAGGAGATTGTAGACACCAATCGACCAAGGAAGTAATCCGTGGGGGACGTTAAGCAGGAGACAGGGAGTGCTGGAACTCTCGCTTCTCTTGTCACTGTCCTCCTTAGCTGATCGATCTTTTACCGTGTTTCGTTACCCTGTAAGCAGTCCAGCATGCTTCTCCGTCTACTCCTCACTACGCAAACAAGCATCTTACACAGTACACATTCTTTTCAAAATAAAAAAGTAGTTTTAATAGCCTCGGAGACCTTTATTTTGACTATCTTCTTTTCCTTCTATATGGGGGCGGGGGATATTTTTGTGGGCATTCACCCTTGACCCCTCCTTCCTGCATCTTGAACAATAGCGAGACCATACAAATACTAGAATACTACTATAAGGGTCAATAACACCAAGAGCTATGGCGGTAAGTAACGCTATCCCGTACGAACGTCTTGCGGATTTCCTCTCTGGCCATCTCAACGTTACCCTTTTCTCTAGCCTTAAAGGCAAGCACTTTTCTCAAACAGATACTGTATACAAATTGAGTCAGGGGCAGCAAGGCTTATTAAGGCATTACTTTTCGCCAGGAATCTTCGCTACACTTCACACAAAGGCGCATCTAGGAACGACAAACTTGAGTGTGTTGACACACGACATAAAAAGTCGTCGTGGGGTCGCAAAATATAGACATACCTTTAGATTTAATTAGCATCTAGCAACAGCTGTCAATGCAAAAAGGGTTAGACTGTGGGTGATACATTTGACCTCCACAAGAAGAATCCCATCGCGAAGTCTTTGTATATGAAGTCCATCATCTCCGCAGGCGATAGAGACGTCATCATAAACTTCAAATACTCTACAATCAGTAAAACAGAGAGAGCTTATCTACTTCAATAGACTGTTACGAATGGGGTATTATCCATCTGGTGATTCAGGGGAGGAAAGTCATCCATGGAAGTAGGATTAACAGTTTCACGACGTCGAACTCGATTTCTTCTACCACGGAGACGTCTAGGTGACGAATCAGTCATGGGAGCATCGGAAATTGAACCCCATTTGTAGGGTTTAGTGTAACTGGTGGAAAGATCAGTGGTGGCCCCCAACCTGATGCCAAACGTGGTTCACATGAGGTACTGAGTGTAAGTGATGAGCAGTTCACAACCCGGGATGATCCACAACCACTTCATTACATACAGAAACACTCCGAATTCAGGACTTCATATTCAAGTCCTTAAACTTGCTGGGTTATCAGCCAGAACATCATGGAGAGGTCGCTTGAGCCCCCTCCCCTTCTGAAGTGGGACACTGCCGTTGCCTGGCCTTCTGAAAACTAGGCTAGGAGTTAAAGATAGGCATTCGTGAAAGAACTAAGCACGGGAACCGTTTGGTCCAGCACTATATCGAGTAAACAAATTCAGCTGGCACAGTTCGCAAGTTCCCAACCCCGACGATCGTAGTAAAGCTGTTCCCACAAGGAAGCGAAGTTAGTCGGCGTCGGATCGGATAGCAGTTGGATAGGAAACAGTCGTCTGCCTCCAGATCATCTAGCGACCCGTGGTTCCAATCCTGTGTAAAACTGCAAGTCTCCTCCATCATATGCCTTCAATGTTGCGAAAGAGATTAAATAACCCCATCATTGCCTTTATTCCCATCAGGAGGGTGCCAATTTAGAGGAAAATTTACACACTACCTGAATTTTAAAGTTTTTAATCAATAACTTTAGTTGCATATAAAGAAAAAATAAATTTTAAAGAATTATTTTATTTTGTTAATCTTTTGTCGTAACGAAATTAAGATAAATGTACAAAAATAAGAGATGAAGTACATATCACATGCATACTTCTTAGGTGTACGTACAAAATTCAAATTAGATTAAATCTGAATGCATTTTTGTTGGGGATAAATAACCAAAATTCTTTTTTTTGGAGTAAACACGTCTCAACTTGTTCTGGACAGGTTCAGTATGCAGGAAAGTAATATGATCCACTGAATCCAAATTATTTGCAGAGCAACAGAAAATATATTTCAAATCTCTTCCTCAAAAATTAGACACACGACAGCTAATCTTTCACTTACTTTCTGGTCCATGTGTTAGATCTATTAGCTTCACGTTGTCACCTGAACAGAAAACTAGTGAAATCAAATGCATACCTTTAAGTAAGTAATATGTGAGAAATAAGACTACGTTTAAATCATGTGTACATATGTGGATTTAAAACTATTTTAATCGGCAATACACCACACGAGTGAAATAAATCAACTCCTAATGTAAATTATAAAATGAAACCATTCGTAATCGAACAGTATGTACTAATTTAACAAATATAAATGTTTAGAACATAAAAACTTAAAAGATAAAATGAGAACATAATATATAGGCCTAATTTACTAAATTAACCGTATAAAAGACTCGAGAATTTTCTCTTGTAACATCGTAACTGTCAAAGTATCTCTGTGTTTATGGAAGCAGGAAAGCCTATAAATTGCCAAGCAATAGTTAATATCTATACTGTAATGCTTCTTCATTTCATCTACACCAACAAGGATTAAATTAAAATATTTTTAAATTTTGGCGGCTGAAAATTCTTTGGCATAAGCTAATATCATAGAAACAAGAACTAAAACAGTTTTGTTTTACGTTTAAGTTATGTGGCCATAAAACTCAATTCACATATGCACAGTGAACACAGAAATCATAAGGAAAAAAATATCAATGATGAATGCAAAAGAAGCGTGAATGACCGAAAAATATAGAATACCAACAAGAACAACCTGCCATTTAATTCATCCAAACACTTCCTGGCAATGAATGCTTTGAAACAAAAATTACATTACATTTTCGAATCTTCACTGTGTATTACACACATCAAAATCTACGACGTTTGTCTTCCAATAAACTTTATTTCCATTGTTGTGACAAATTCATTGTCTTAAATGTTAATAATGAAACACAAACAAAATAAAAAGTTTTTTCCCAAAATGAGACAGGTCTCCCACCAAATCGTCAACCCCTTTATTTTAAGCTTGTAGTAGTTTACTCAGTACTAAAATTAGTTACATTTTATGTTACTGACAAATTCTTAATTATCATAGTTATGGCTGAGTTTACAATAGGGTGATCCAGAAAGGTGTTCCTAAAAAATTTATGTAACCATATCTTTGGATCACCCTATATTCTTCTTAATAATAATAAAAAATCTAAGTGAATAAGAATATGAAGTTCAACACGGTAATCTACTGTACAGTAACAATTATCACAATATGATACCTCTGCAGGTAATATATGTAGGATGCAGGAATGTTAAGATGAAAATAAAAATCTGTATACAAATTATACATTTCTATATAATATACCCTAGAGTGAAATTTGTGTATTATAATATATATATGAATAAATTTTATATGAATTAACAAGTATTTTGTTATGAATTCTTCGTGTCATCATTAACATTTAGAAGTTCAAGATGTTAACAGAATTTGGTGCCTAATTATTGCCAAGACACATTTGCATTTATCCTAGGGGAGAAAAAAAAAAAATATATATATATATATATATATATCGCAATTTTCCTTTTTTATAAATTATTTTAACTCTTATTAAGTATAATGAACTTAATATTACTAAAATTTAAGTATTTTCTATACTAGATTCAAACGCAGTTCAATTTAGGTCAACGGTCGACACCTAAAAAATGCTAATCAGCAACATTCCTCGTAATGGAAGGATACTTTAGAAAAAATATTATTATTCTTTCCCATTTTATTTTTACTCAACACAAACGACATTTCAGATATACTGAGTAAGAAAAGACTAATACTGAGTAAAAAAAATTTATATGTATAATAAATCGGGAATTGGGCCTATATTCAGCATAATAACCAAAGATAAGCGATACATAATTGAAGTAATAATCTACCAAGTAGAAAAATATTATTTTTATATATATATACTCGTGTGTGTGTGTGTATATATGTATATATATACATATATGTTACTTATTCTGAATACCAAAATTGCTCTTCATTTTAGGTAAACAAATTATAATTTAAATACTTAATCAAATATCCCTGTATATAAAATCTATAATCTTTTATTAAAAATCGTACGATTACTGGAAACCCTGGACTGACAACATCTGTAAAATGTAGGTTTTAATCTTCCTAAAAAGTAACTGTATCTTCGTATAATAAAATCTACAGTACGTATGAATTGTTGATTGTAAGGAAAGGTTTATACAATAGGATGAAATATATATATATATACATATATATATATATATAGGGGCAGATTTGACAGGAATCGGCAACGTGAAAGGAATGAGAAACCAACTTTGTATTTGTTATTTGATGGTCCTCAAAGGTTGGCCAACTAATATCTACAGTACGTTATTTTGTCGATTTACAGCGTAACTGAGGAAGATACGAGAGCCTTAACAATGAACCGGGCCCGCTAAAAGCTATCCCTCTATTACTGGGTGTTCCCCTTTTAAGGCGTGTCGACGGACAAGGATCGTGTAACGTCCTTGTAACACGGCCGACACACGGGCACGAGGTCGCGGCTCACGTGGCCGGGAAGAGAAGTCTTCTTGTCGATACATCGCGTGCAAAACACTTCGCCGCATCTCCAGCAATGGTACTGGTAGGAAACAGAAACAAACCTCTATTACAATCAAAACAAAGACCTATTTCTTAAATTACTTGCAATGTTAATATTTTTGACTAGAAATGGAAATATAAATACACAATGGTAAAATTTAGGTATATAAAACCGGCTTTAACACTTCAATGTTTGTATTTATAACCTCTGCTAATACCTTTGCCTTAGGACAGCCGCATAAATTTTTTTTCAAGACTACTGGTTAAAAAGGACCCTTTGCAGGTGGCAACTAGCTTCACTTACCTTCCGACTGAAATGATCAAACGGCGTGGAACAAGAACACTCTCTGATGTGGCGAAAAGACTTCCAATCGAAAGCGAGAGATGAAAGAATGGGAGTTAAAACGATCGCCGTCTTCGTTGTTATTTGGTGGCTCTGTGAGAAAACGAGACGTCAGGACGGGAATAACTAAACAAAAAGGTTGGTTCATTAGAAAGGTTAACTAATTTTTTTTTTAAGCAGGAAGGAGGGGCCAAGGGCAAATTGCCCACAAAAGGGGGCCAAGGGCAAATTGCCCACAAAAGGGGGCCAAGGGCAAATTGCCCACAAAAGGGCCCCTCCCATAGAAGAAGAAGAGCCAAAATCAAGGTCCGGGTTTTCGAGATGCTTAGAGATTGCGTTTGAAATATGGGAGGTCTTAGACAGGAGGAAAGATAGACTGAGGAAAATCGGTTAAGTAGATGGAAGACTGAAAATACCGACTAACCCTTGCATTAGATAGTTGGACAGAAAAGGAATGAGAAAGTGTAAAAAGTCTGGTACTGCATGCTCTCCTTAAAGGAGGAGGCATGCAGTTAGAGAGTTCAGAAGAGCAATGTCCGTTATAATAGCGATAGTAAAGAGAGAGTGAGGCAACATTGCAGCGAAGAGAGAGAGATCGAAGACAATCAGTAAGAGGCGGGGAATTGATGAGACGAAAATCCTTTCATTCCAACCGGTCAACTACTACTGTGTGGGTTGAACTACCTTACACTTGAGAAGCATACTCCATACAGGGTCGAACAAGACCCCTGTACAGAGACAGCAACTGAGTGGGGAAAAAGAAACCACGGAGGCGGTACAGCACACCTAACCTCTTAGAAGCTGTTTTAGAGAGAGAGTATATGTGATCTTTCCAGGAAAGATCACGAGAAAAGGAAACGCCAAAAATCTTAAGAGAAGAGGAAGGATTGAGTTGTGTGTTGTGGAAGGTAAGGGGATAGTCGTGTGGAAGATTGTAACGAGTAGACAGATGGAGGAACTGAGTTTTTGAGACATTGAAAACCACAAGGTTTTCTCTGTCCCAATCACAGATAGCAGAAAGATCAGAGGTCAGGTGTTCCATAGCCGTACTACGCGTACCATGGAGTGACTGTTGAGAGGGACGCTTTGGGAAGCAGGTGGAGAAGTGGAGAGTGGAATCATCAGCATAAGATTGAGTAGGACAGGAAGTGCGAATTAAAAGATCATTAATAAATAAAAGGAAAAGAGTGGGTGACAGGAGAGAACCCTGAGGAACACCACAGTTAATAGCTTTAGGAGAAGAACAGTGGCCATCTACAACTGCAGCTATAGATTAGCCATTAAATGGTATCTTTGTCATCCAAAAACGAGCAATAAGGTTATTATCTGATGCTGATTTCCTTGATCACTCTAGTGCATTATTTAAAGAGCTAAACCTACTAACGCTCAACGATATAACCCAACTGGCACATTTTATTTTTATTTACAAGTGTAAGAACAAAATCATTAATTTGCAATGGGTAAATAGATATTTTGTAACTCATCAAGAAATCCACTCGTATCAGACCAGAAATAGATCAAAGCTTGTTATACCTCAATTTAGACCGTCTTCATCTCAAAAACTACCCATTTTCATTGGATTGAAACTATGGAATGACTTGCATGCTGATATAAAAAATATTGTGAATGTAAATTTGTTCAAAACCAAGTTGAAATCCCGATTAATAATGGCATACTAACAAAAATCTAGGATTAATGTCCATTAATATTGTAAGACATGTTTTAATTATTAATACTTATTTATTTATTCATTATTATTAATTAATAACAACTAGCTGCTTATTTTTAATAAGAGCCCAGTAAAGCCTAAAGCTTAAGGGTCAAATTAAAAAAAATGAATAGTCGAGCTTCACAATTATTCATGTCATTGTAAATTGAAAAAAAAATGTATTTATTTTATTATTATTAATAAAGGTTATTCTACAGGGTGTCCCGTAAGTCTGGAACCACAGGGCAAAATAAGTAATTTATGTTTTTCCGTTTATGCAAGTGCCCATGATGCCTTTGAGTAAGGAAGAACGCATCCAGGTAATTCTGCTCGTAGGAAATCGGAGTCAGAGAGGTCGCTGAGGAATTTAACAGATTGCATCCGGACCGCGCGCCGATAACACACAGCTGTGTCGACAAAGTTCAGGGAAACGGGATCCATAGGAGATAAACCAGGCAGTGGACCTCCGAGGACATCCACCGGCGATGACAGCCGCTACCATACTCGCTCATTTCACAAACAGTCCCCAAGTGTCTCCGGCATTTTTATTGCCGTTTTTATAATTTTTGCCCTATGGTTCCAGACTTACGGGACACCCTGTACTCTATTCTATAAAGGAAATTAGAGATGAAGGCACAAATAGAAGGATAGAAACTGAAGGAGGGTAGTTTCGAAATTAAAGATTTGTGCCAGACTCTAATCAAAATCTTTTGATATGTCTTGCGCAATAGCAAAAGTTTCACCGAAATCTCGGAAGGAGGATGACTAAGAGTCAGAGAGATATTGAAGAAGATAGCCAGTATAGCGTCCCTTGCGAAATCCATACTGACGATCTGAAAGAAGACTGTAAGAAAGGTGTTTAAGAATCTTCCTATTAAAGATAGATCAAAAAACTTTGGAAAGGCAAGAAATCAGAGCATTTGGACGATAGTTGGAGTGTTGAGAGCGATCACCCTTCTTTGGGACATACTGAATGAAAGCGAACTTCCAGCAGGAAGGAAAAGTACCAGATGAGAGACAAAGACGAAAGAGTTTGCCTTGACAGGGTGTCAGCACAGAAGCACAGTTCTTAAGAACACCACCATCAGGACCATAAGCGTTCCAAGAGTTGAGCCCAAATAAGGCAGAAAAAACATCTTTATTATGTCTGAAATTAGAATCTCTTCTAAAGTCAGAAGGGGGAGGAGATGGAGGAACAGCACCGGAATCGTCCAGGGTTGAATTGTAAGCGAAAGTTTGAGCGAAAAGTTCAGCTTTATCCGGAGAAGGGACGGCAACTGTGTCGTCGAAATGTAAAAGAGGAGGGAAAATAGAGGAAGGAAAGTTGTTGAAGAGGTTCTTAGCTAGATGCCAGAAAGAACGAGAATAATTAGAATTAGATAGGTTTTCACATTTTTGGCGGATGAAGGAATTTTTGGCGAGTCGATGAACAGATTTTGCACGATTCCGGGCAGAAATACACTGAGCAGCAGAAAAATCGGCCCACTTGTAATATCGCGACAAGCAAAAAAGTGGGCAAGCTCATGCTTATAAAAGTTTTAAAATTCGAAAATATAGTCTATGAGGCAACCAAATAACGAGACAAAAGAACGTCAGCTGCGCACACACTAGCTGTAACGAATTTTCCACTTCTTTTAAGAATTCGACAGTCTGACATTCAGTTGCTCTTAGACTGCTAGTGCCACTTTTTTCTTCCACTAGTTGGAGTAGGCATTTGCGTTTAGTAACAGATAGGATAGACTTCTAATTCTTTTGGGTTTCAGAATTGGATATTTACAATGGATTTGAGTGCCGTGAACGTCGCAAGAGTCCTCGCCCTAATTGAAGATGGTCGGAGCCAGCGTTACACGTCGCCGATGCGCTAGAAATTCCAAGAACAACGGTTCGACGTGCCTACCAACGTTATGTGAAGACAGAAGAGTACACCCGAAGACCAGGATCTGGAAGATCGCGCTGCACATCTGCCCGTGACGATCGTTTCATCGTCTTTAGTGTTTTGCGAGATCGTCGCTTGACTACCACAAACGTCCGCAATGAGCTGGAAAGGTCTCGAGACGTCGTCAGTATATCGGAGTGAACCGTTAGAAGGAGACTTATGGAAAGTAGCTTACATGCTAGACGTCCAGCAATGGGTCCGGAATTGCTCCCACACCACCGCAATGCTCGTCTTGCTTTCGTTCGTGAGCATGTCAATTGGACTATGGTCCAATGGGGACGAGTATTGTTCACGGACTTTCTCCTGTTTTTCTCCACACTCTTTCCCATCCATCGGATGTTCGAAGATTAAATTTTAATTCGTCCGTGAACAATACTCGTCCCCATTGGCCCATAGTCCAATTGACATGCTCACGAGCGAAAGCAAAACGAGCATTGCGGTGGTGTGGGAGCAATTCCGGGCCCATTGCTGGACGTCTAGCATGTAAGCCATTTTCCATAAGTCTCCTTCTAACGGTTCGCTCCGATATACTGACGACGTCTCGAGACCTTTCCAGCTCATTGCGGACGTTTGTGGTAGTCAAGTGACGATCTCGCAAAACACTAAAGACGATGAAACGATCGTCACGGGCAGATGTGTAGCGCGGTCTTCCAGATCCTGGTCTTCAGGTGTACTCTTCTGTCTCCACATAACGTTGGTAGACACGTCGAACCGTTGTTCTTGGAATTTCTAGCGCATCGGCGACGTAACGCTGGCTCCGACCATCTTCAATTAGGGCGACGACTCTTGCGACGTCGTTCACGGTACTCAAATCCATTGCAAATGTCTAATTCTGAAACCCAAAAGAATTAGAAATCTATCTGTTACCAAATGCAAATGCCTACTCCCACTAGTGGAAGCAAAAGGTGGCACTAGCAGTCTAAGAGCAACCGAATGTCAGACTGTCGAATTCTTAAAAGAAGTGGAAAACTCGTTACAGGTAGTGTGTTCGCAGCTGATGTCGTTTTGTCTCGTTATTTGGTTGCCTCAGACTATATTTTCGAATTTTAAAACTTTTATAAACAGAAGCTTGGCCACTTTTTTGCTTTTCGCGATATTCCAAGTGGGCCTATTTTTCTGCCGCTCGGTGTACAAGCTGAGTAACTGAGTAAGAGTCAGGAGTTGGATGGCGACGGTACCTTCTGAGAGCCTCCTCTCTGTTGCGGACAGCAATAGAACAAGTAAAGTTAAACCAAGGTTTTTCTTGCACGAGTGGTAGAAATAGAATATGGAATGTACGCCTCCATGCCCAAGAGAATCACCTCTGATGCGCTCAGCACACCCAGAAGGGCCCCGGCCACGGAAGCAGTAATCATTCCATGGGAAATCACAGTAGTACTGTCTAAGGGACTCCCAATCAGCAGCGCCGAAGTGCCAAAGGCGCCTCCTCTTGGGAGGATCCAAAGGCCGAATTGGAGCGATAGGAAAGAAAACAGATACAAGATAAGATTGTGATCGGAGCAGCCCAACGGAGAGAAAAGCTTCACAGAGTAAGAAGAAGGATGAAAAGTAAGAAATAAATCCAAAATGTTGGGCCTATCTCCAAGGCGATTGGGGATACGAGTAGGGTGCTGTACAATCTGCTTTAGATCATTTAGGATTGAAAAGTTGTAAGCTAGTTCACCAGGAATGTCAGTGAAATGGCAGGAAAGCCAAAGGTGGTGGTGAACATTGAAATCCCCTAAAATGGAGATTTCAGCAAAGGGAGAGGGGGAAAGAATGTATTCCACTTTGGAAGTGAGGTAGTCAAAGAATTTTGGATAGTCAGTAGAATTAGGAGAAAGGTAAATAGCGCATATGTATTTAGTTTAAGATTGGCATGTAAGCCGTAGTCAGAGTATAAAATTCGGGAGATTCGAGTTCGGGATATGAGAAGTTAGGTCATTGCGAAATTGAGTATAGAGAAAGTAAGAGGGTACAGAAAAGGGGGTTTCTCTCAGTCGTCCTAGACACCTGAGTTTCAGTGAGGAAAAGATGAGGAGGTTTAGAGAAGGAGAGGTGGTGTTGAACAGATTGAAAATTTGAGAAAAGGTCACGAATATTGCAGAAGTTTAAGAAAAGTGAATCAGACAGAGGTCCAGAACATTTCAAATGGTCGGTAGCAGATTCAGCCCCGCTGCCCAGGTCTGCGCTCCCGGTATCGGCAGGGGGGAAGCCAGAAGTGGAGACATTTATGGTCCCTTCCCCAGGGGACTCCAAGGCTCTTGAAATTGAAGTTTTGAAAAGATTATATAGTGTGTAAGATGCATGTATATGCATGTATATGTGGCGAGGAATAGGGAGAGAAGTGTGTGTTTGAGAGCATGCTGGACTGCTCACAGGGTAGATGAGACACGAAAAAAGATCAGCTGAGGAGGACAGTGACAGGATCCAAAAACATGTAATTGCAAATAATGCTCAGAACATACTACCAGACGTATTACAAAAGATGTCGGAAACTACGGCTGATTGCGGACGTCTACAGTATGTACTGATAGTAGTAGTGATCAGCTGCAAGTATTTACTTTGGACCCAATATCATGTGAATAAAATGTATTAAGTGTGGTAAGTGCTCCCCTAAAATAAAGTTTTTATGGGTCATAACTTCATCTATTACTTCTCCTTTTGCGGATTAAATGACCCCCAAATTATTATGTATTATTAACAGCCTTTAACAGTAACGATCAGAGCATCATATAATCCCACACTCTTTTGTCTAATATTGTATCACGTACCAAAATACCGTTAACTGGGAACGTGTCAACGTCTTTAATCTCAATGGTGAGCTTTTCTGGAGAAGTTTCCGTCAAACTCGGTTTATCCTGAGGGGAGAGTTGGGTGGTTGGAGTTAGGGGAAGGGCACCGGCAGAAACTAAAGATTCTTCCACTTGTCGCATGCTCATCACGCCGGTGGTACCGGATTTATAAATATCTCCATTCTGGGGAAAAGGAAACTTTAGTTCAGATTTATCATGCCATACTTAACCACGTTTCACAATTCAGTGTAATGGAATGCATTCCATTTGTGAGGAATTTGAGATGCACGAGCGTATAAATCAAGTGAACCAATTTTGCAGTGACATTTCAACAAGTGTTATCTTCCAATACTTAAATTTTGTAGGTTTATTTGGTTTGGAGTTACGTTAACACGAACTTTTTTCACTTAAACTAGAAAAATAATCTAAATTACGTATCGAAATGTAATCTGACATAAAAAAATATCAAAATTCTCGTAACAACGCTACGAGACACACACAGATAAGAGAGAAAAAGATTACCTGCAATATTTTGTCGTTGATTAGTCTATTGTCATAACCTACTTTATTGGTTCTGTTATCGCCTTTCAAGTCTTTCCTCTTTCTGATTTCTTCTTTTAACCAATTAATTCTCTGAAAATTACAAGAAAACATTAACTCTTTCACTCCCAACTTACGAAAACCGTGAACACTCCTCTTAGCTAGGTTTTTAGAATTAAAATTTTAATTCAACAGTGATTTTGAAAGTCAACTCGCGCACGCACTACATAAATATACTTGGGGTTGGCGGTGAAAGTGTTAATAATGCCCTTAGTGTTCTGCTAATGTCTGGGATCGGGTGAATCCTACTTCTGCGTTGCAAAATAAGGGTCTGGTTTTCTTAAATTTCTTACTACAGTTTTTTAAATAATTTTTGTAAGGTAAATGCTAGATCATGGTGGATAAGAAATATTTTGGGACTACGCAAATATCTGGCCTCTTCAGATTCGCGCGTAAGTAACAGGCCTATAAAAATATTTTTGTACAAATTAAAATCTGAACGCTATAAAAACAGGACACGAAAGCAAAGAAATCGCAAAACGAAATTTAATAACAAGACAAACGCATGTACTACGAATCAAACTCGCAAGCATGAAGGACGGTGAAGAGGATACACAGCCATCAAAAGGAAACGAAAGATTATGTATGTTCAAAACTAATCCACGCATCTAAACCTTTCACACAGTTTCTAAACGTTCTTCTTTAACGTTATGTTAAAGTAACCCATTCTTTTCTCCTTTTGGCAAGTCGTACTACTTTCCATTCTGATACTACTTCATACCTTTGGAAACACTACTTTCTATCTTGCAAAATCAAACCTTACTCAAATTTTTAACTGAAAACTCGCTCGAAAATTTAGTAACCTATTTTAAGTTAACCTATTTTGATTTAACCTTAACCCTTTATGGTACCAAGTTGCTTCTATTTAACATTTCAAATACACGCATTTAGACTTAACCCTACAAAAAAGTTGTGCGATAGAGGGTTAAGTACGAGTAACTTCACACAACGAACAGAAAATTAAATTTGCTGATAAAATTTCCCGTTGAAATATGCTTAACGATCGACATCATCATCATCGCAACATACACTTAATTATCACAATATTTAGGGCTGCAACGTGGCCAAGTCAAAACACCACTTCCCGCGAGATCAGCGGGGTTAAGTGACGTTAGGTCTCTTCAATAGTTAGATGGGTGACCCTCCTCCGCGTTCAAACGATGTAGCGACCCGGGGGTGGTTCGGATCCCTCGTAAAGTTGTAGGTCCTTTCGGTCACATTGCCGTTACGAAAGAGGTTGAACAACCCAAATTATTACTATTATTATTATTATTACAGTATATATTAACTTCTCAAAGTAAATAGCAACATTTTATCCGTTTCCTTCTTTCTCACGACTTTATACTCGTACTATTACAATCATTATTTGTCGTTCATCATTGTTTGACTATAATATAGGCTGACCATATTTCCTTGAGACAAAAACGGGACATTGGGATGGCAAAAAAGGGACGGGGTTATGAAATATTCTGTATTCATGAAAAAGTAAGTACATAAACCGGGACAAAATTGACATTTTTATTAAAACGACGGGACGGCCAGGAAATATAAAACAAACGGTACGTATGGTCAGCCTACTATAATAGTAACTAATAATAATTTATCAAAACATTGTCGATAATATTAAAAGTAGAAGAAAAAGTAAAATGTCAAAGTTGCACATCGTATAAAGTTCAGTTATTTCCATTCTTACCTTAATAAGAAACTCTGTGTGGTCTTCTAAGGAGTTTGAGTGCTCCAAAGTGGCAGCCAGAATATCTCCCACGGGTTCCCTTGGATGAACTCCGTTCTCGAAGCGATTGTACATTCCTCTCCAAAACCTATTTCAGAACCAAGTTTAAACATGATAAAATAATGAGTACGATAAACTCGATTTCTAAAAAATAATTTGGAGTTTTGTATTTTCCATTTTAAATAACTTCGTCTCTAAATACAGGCAAAGTAAAATTTTCCTTCCCTATTCACCAGGGTTGGCAAAAACCCAATCCACCTGGGTTTTATCGGGTTTTCATATTTTCAATGGCCAAAATAATATAAGACTAGAGCTAAATAACTGAGAGCTTATTACAAAAATAACTATTTACCACGAGTTGCATTTTCATTGGGCAGTTAGATATGTTTTGCTTGAAAATAGTGCTCAAATAATTCACTGGTCGACAAAAGCGAACTTTTTATTTGTCACATGAACAAAAATGGGTGGATCTTATAGGTTTTTTACCGCTGAGTTCAAAAACGGCCTCAAACTTTTTCTATCACCCACCAATATTGAGTGAATCGAAAATGAAATTTGGACTAATTTACAGCCGTAATAGCAATATCAAAGTAGAAAATGCATATTGAATTCACCTAAAATGTGGCTACTGATGATTTACGCTTGTATTTCGCCTCTGGGCCATCCCTTGACAATGTCCAGCAGTAGTCATCCAACATGCTGGGGCTCCACTTGCCCTGGTATCGCTTCTCCATCGTGGATATTTGTTGATGAAAGCGTTCCCCATGCTCATCACTAACATCACCTAAGTTTGTCGGGAAGTAGTCGAGATGTGAGTCAAGAAAATTAATTTTCAACGACATGTTGCACCCCACGTCTTTGTAGGCTTTGAGAAGTTCTTCAACAAGTGACTTAATTTTCGGCCTTGAAGTTTCCGAGGAAATTTATGTTCACTACTTTAAATGCTCTCCAAGCTGCTCCTTCAACTTCACTTAGAGTTTCATCAAACGCGCTGTCTCTCATGATTTCTCTAATTTGCGGGACCACAAATATCCCTTCTTTGATTTTGACCTCGCTGATCCTCGGAAATTTCTGTTTCAAGTAGAGACCCCCCCACCCCCTGCCATTTTGATCCATAGCCTTAACAAAATTTTCCATTAAACCAAGTTTAATATGTAGTGGTGGCAAATAACTTTTTTGGACTAAGAAGAGGTGAACTGGTGAGATTTTTATGCCCTGGAATCAACGCTTGTCGAAGTGGCTATTGTTTCTTTGAGTAATGGCTTTCCCGTGCTCTGCTGTCCCATTCACAGAGGAAACAGAATTTCGTATAACCCAGTTGTAAACCAAGAAGAAGTGCAATCACTTTCAAGTCTCCACAGATATGCCAAGATTATTTATCATATTGGATATGTTTCACAAGCAGGTGCATATTGTCGTATGATTCCTTCATATGTATGGCATGTGCTAATGGAACTGAAGGGTATTTATTTCCATTATGGAGTAATACAGTTTTTAAACTCAGCTTCGAGGAATCAATAAATAGGCGCCATTCGTATGGATCATGTTGTTGGCCAAGGGTTTTCATGAGAGGGTAGAAAGTTTCTTTGATGCTTGCGGTAAAAAGATATCTTAGTGCCTTTTTCTTGAAGATTCCAACCTTTCAACCTGGAAGCCGAAAGTTCGGATTGATCTTTTGACAATTTCAGATCACAGACAAGCTCGCTCAGGTCTGCTTGAGATATTAAGTGAGGCTCTGTCGATGAACAAGATGGTTCAAACATTGGATCAACATCGTCCGTCAATAAACCATGTTGAGCTTCGTCATTACCATTGTACATCAATTTCATTTTCATCATCTAAACTCCACGTTTCCGGTGGCCTTGGTACTGGCAAATGTTTATTATGTAAAACAGGCCTTATGGCTGATGGTAAATTTGGGTATTGTACCATATGTTTAGATTTCGCAGTAATGCCTAGTATATTTGTTAAGCAGAAATAACAATCCGTTAAATGGTCTTTCGGCTCTCTCCATATCATCGGAACAGCAAACGGCATTTGACGAGACCCATTTAGCCAGCCTGTCAGAAGTCTTAAACATAATACAGCATATATGAGGTGCCCACGTCTTGTTCTGATCCCCTACCTCGCAACCAAAATAAAGTTCGTATGCTTTTTTGACGAGAGGAGTGAAATTTCGCCTTTGAAATTTAAGTGTTAACTCTCTGCACACATAACAGAAACAGTTTGGATGGTTGACACACTTGCGTGGCATTCTGTCATGAAACAATACGAACGCACTGACACAAAAAATGATTAAGGAAAATCACGAATAAAATGCACGATGTTCACTGAGTGAAATCAAATGAGTAACTGACAAATGAAAGTCAACAGTGACGTGTAGCAACTTATAAGCAGAGGAAGAGGAAGGGGCAGACCCCGCCCCCTTCCTATTCTCACTCAAATCCTAAGTAATGTAAATTCGTGTCACTCTAAAACTGCGGGTGATAGAAAAATTCTGTTTTCATTTTCGTTATCAACGTAAAAAATTACACATAGTTCAAGTAAAAATATCTCTGTGACAAAAACTTTGTTGACCAGTGGCGCATTAATTATAATTAATGTTCGTAATATCTCAGTCAAGTTGTGTGAATATGGAATCTTTTATTGATCTATATTTCATATTTCAGTGTATTTCAGTGTATTTCAGTAATGAGTACTGTGCAAGAATTAATCTATTACATTATTTATTAGTGACTCAATGATTTATTTAGGGGGGGGGGGAAAAAAACCATCAGTTGCGTGGGTTTTGTGTTTTTTTCGAGAAAAAACCCAACTGGGTCGGGTCCAATCGGGCCAACTCTGCTAGTGATAAGTCCTTAAGTTTGTGGTACGGCTACATCGTGGCCAATGTCGTAACGCCGCTTCCCGTCGATCAGCGAAGTTAAATGACATTAGGCTTAGAGAGTAATTGGATGGGAGACAGTCTTCCGCTTTCAGATGATGTAGCGACCTCGTGGTTCGGATCCCACGTAAAGCCGTATGTCTCCTCTGTCATATAGCCTTACATATTGCGAAGGAGGTTAAACAACCTAATCAAATAAAATTTGAGGTACAGTTTCTGAAAAAAGTTTGTATGAAAAAATTTCTGAAGAGCATAAAAAATTACTGGGCGCCTGGTAGCTCAGTGGTTACGGTGGTGGGCTTTGAGCACTGGGGCTCTGGCTCGCTCCCGCCTGCTGGCTCATGGGTTGGGTTGAGTTGAGTTAGCAGCTTACTCCTGTCATTGTTTGGTCTAAAGGTGTTCATTGGGAATTTACCCCAACATCGTGGGGAAATGAGCTTCCTGGTAGTTACCTTTTTATGAAAATGGTGATGGCAATTTTTTATTATTATTCATTTTGGCGATTAACAAATTTTCTTACTTGATATTATGAGGAAGAAGGTTCGGTTTCATCACATCCGGTGTGGAGTCTTTCCGATAGAGTGGGTTTCGGTACTCCGATTCATGGATCTTGACGTAACCCCAAAACGAGTAACATCTTTCCGATAACCTAAAAAAATACAACGTTTTCAGAATTATGGTCTCCACATAAGATGAAGAACAATTTTTTGTAAAAAGGTAGCTTCCAAAAACCCCAAATTCCCAACAGACAACGACAACAAAAAATAAATAAGCAGTATGGAAAAACTATACGCGCTCACAACATGGTATCATATGTGGTACATTTATTTCATAATTAAATATAAATTATTAATTAATTGAATTAAATATCTATACAAAATTGCCTCGGGATTGGCGACATAGCCTATTGGGAATGAAATAATTGAATTGCCATACGTACAAGGAACCTGTATGTATGAATCAGCCTCACATAGCAACAAGAAAACCCAATTTATTGTTTAGTCTACAGGAGTAGACCAAACAAAAATAATGCTAGTTCGGCAAATAATACACCAGAACCAAGGAACGGCTCTCAGGGCTGTTTATGTTACAGCGAAGCTTTAAACGCGGAGGATGTCTTTGTCCCCCTAGAGTCCTGAGTGAATTCCTTATAATATAAAACCTAAAGACTATAAAAGGATAGGCCTATTCCTTCAGGGGTTTATATAGTGACTGCCTATATTAATTACCTTAAGTAAATTCGTCGCGAAACTCGATCGTGGCGGCCCTACACCGAAGATGATCGTAACGCCCTACATCGAAGCAAACAAAGACCCAACAAAAATAAGGTGAGGCAAATTATTTTCATTCTAGTATACTGTACGTCGCGCAAATCCCGACGCTAGAATTACCGTAATCACTATAAATATAAAGAGGTCCTTTAAAGACCTACATATTCATAACTCTCTAACGAAAAAACATAGGGCTTTTGTCGGTAACCCTCCACTGAAGTCTGTTGGAAATTTCCAACGGATGAGGGCACAGGCAATCAACCCATAGCCCTATATAGTTTTTTCAAATGGTGGCCTGTGTGTGGGGAACTAACCCCTCTACAATTTACACTGACACGCAGTGGCTAGGCTTACCACATTGGCCTAACCCTAATTTCAACCGTAACCCCACTATAGTTTTCATATGGTGGCCTAAAACTGGGAACCAATCCCTTTACCTTTACACTAACCGAAAATAAAGGCTTGTTCATTTACCAGGCATAACTTATTTTAGGTCCTAAAAATAATAGGCCCGCAACATTAAGCCTATTTAATAGGTCCTACTCTTCAAATTCAAAACTAAGCCTTGTTAATTTAACAGGCTTAACTCATTTGAGGTCCTATAAAATAATAGGCCCAAACATAAGCCTACTTGGTAGGCCCAACAAATAGGCCTATTTAGTAGGCCCATCTAACTTTACCTTACATAATAGGCCTACCTCTTAAAGTAGGCCTTACTCTTTACACTCAAGGCCTATCCTAATTAAAAACACTAAATTTATAATTGAACCTGTGGTGTAGGTTATAAAATTTATTCCAGCAATTTAACTTACTCATTAACATCACAAAATTCGACTCAGACCTGTAACATCACAAAATTCGACTCGAACTGTAACATCACAAAGACCTAAAGCAATTGCACAAATTAAAACCTACACCCACCTAACACCTATTTCAAGTCCTATTTGATATAGGCCCAACCTATTACCTATTCGAAGTCCTATTTGACATACAGGCCCAACCTATTCCAAGTCCTATTTGACATAGGCACACCAAGTCCTATTTGACATATAGGCCCAACATATTCCAATTCCTATTTGACATATAGGCATACCAAGTCCTATTTGACATATAGGCCCAACCTATTCAAGTCCTATTTGACATATAGGCCCAACCTATTCCAAGTCCTATTTGACATATAGGCCCAACCTATTCCAAGTCCTATTTGACATATAGGCCCAACCTATTCTAAGTCCTATTTGACATATAGGCCCAACCTATTCGAAGTCCTATTTGACATATAGGCCCAAGCTATTACCTATTCGAAGTCCTATTTGACATATAGGCCCAACCTATTCCAAGTCCTATTTGACCAATATAGGCCCAACCTATTCCAATTCCTATTTGACCAATATAGGCCCAACCTATTCCAATTCGACATATAGGCATAAAACAGACAAGGCTTGATATAAGGGTCTCAAATGCAACGTTTGAGGATCTTTACTCAGCCAAATTGATTAACCTAACCCAAAACCCAAAAATAAAACCCTATAACAAAATACACATACACACACACACGTACGGTACAGTATATAAATATATACATACGACTTCAAACATCCAATTCTTCTTTTAAAAGAAGAATCACATCAGATTTCATCACCAAACACACACACACGTACGGTACAGTATATAAAATATATACATACGACTTCAAACATCCAATTCTTCTTTTAAAAGAAGAATCACAACAGATTTCATCAACAAACACACACACACACACACACACATACAACACACACGTACGGTACAGTATATAAATATATACATACGACTTCAAACATCCAATTCTTCTTTTAAAGGAAGAACACAACAGATTTCATCAACAGACACATACATTCCTTGCAAACAGATTGGATTCCTTCAAAACCCCAAAACCTTCCAGACCTACCTGTAGGATACACAACATTTACTCATTCATAACTACGGGTATTAATTTCATTGGAGTGGTGAATCCAAGTTTTGAAGACCAACTGGATTCGGAGGAATGACACACACACACACACACACACACACACACTACTCTTTCAATGTGTCTCAAACACAACAACCTGTCTAAACATAACCAAGGATCGGAGAGTAAAAGCTTTTATTGCTGCGCTCTGATTCTGTGCACATAATTTTGTGCCAAAAATTATATGGTTAGACAGTGACACGTACAAACAAACTACTCTACTCCAAAGGGCTGATGGCCTACCCTTGGCCATAGCCCAACAAATTCATCAAAGGGCTGATGGCCTACCCTTGGCCATAGCCCAACAAATCATCAAAGGGCTGATGGCCTACCCTTGGCCATAGCCCAACAAATTCATCAAAGGGCTGATGGCCTACCTTGGCCATAGCCCAACAAATTCATCAAAGGGCTGATGGCCTACCTTGGCCATAGCCCAACAAATTCATCAAAGGGCTGATGGCCTACCTTGGCCATAGCCCAACAAATTCATCAAAGGGCTGATGGCCTACCTTGGCCATAGCCCAACAAATTCATCAAAGGGCTTGGCCTACCTTGGCCATAGCCCAACAAATTCATCAAAGGGCTGATGGCCTACCCTTGGCCATAGCCCAACAAATTCATCAAAGGGCTTGGCCTACCTTGGCCATAGCCCAACAAATTCATCAAAGGGCTGATGGCCTACCCTTGGCCATAGCCCAACAAATTCATCAAAGGGCTTGGCCTACCTTGGCCATAGCCCAACAAATTCATCAAAGGGCTGATGGCCTACCTTGGCCATAGCCCAACAAATTCATCAAAGGGCTGATGGCCTACCCTTGGCCATAGCCCAACAAATTCATCAAAGGGCTGATGGCCTACCTTGGCCATAGCCCAACAAATCATCAAAGGGCCTTGGCCTACCTTGGCCATAGCCCAACAAATTCATCAAAGGGCTGATGGCCTACCTTGGCCATAGCCCAACAAATTCATCAAAGGGCTGATGGCCTACCTTGGCCATAGCCCAACATATTCATCTAAGGGCTGATGGCCTACCCTTGGCCATAGCCCAACAAATCATCAAAGGGCCTTGGCCTACCTTGGCCATAGCCCAACAAATTCATCAAAGGGCTGATGGCCTACCTTGGCCATAGCCCAACAATTCATCAAGGGCTGATGGCCTACCCTTGGCCATAGCCCAACAAATCATCAAAGGGCCTTGGCCTACCTTGGCCATAGCCCAACAAATTCATCAAAGGGCTGATGGCCTACCCTTGGCCATAGCCCAACAAATCATCAAAGGGCCTTGGCCTACCTTGGCCATAGCCCAACAAATCATCAAAGGGCTGATGGCCTACCTTGGCCATAGCCCAACAAACTCATCAAAGGGCTGATGGCCTACTTGGCCATAGCCCAACAAACTCATCAAAGGGTTGATGGCCTACCCTTGGCCATAGCCCAACAAATTCATCAAAGGGCTGATGGCCTACCCTTGGCCATAGCCCAACAAATCATCAAAGGGCCTTGGCCTACCTTTGGCCATAGCCCAACAAATTCATCAAACGGCTGATGGCCTACCCTTGGCCATAGCCCAACAAATCATCAAAGGGCTTGGCCTACCTTGGCCATAGCCCAACAAATTCATCAAAGGGCTGATGGCCTACCCTTGGCCATAGCCCAACATATTCATCAAGGGGCTGATGGTCTCACAAGGCCATAGCCCAACATATTCATCAAGGGTCTTGTGGCCTCCTTGGCCAGAGACCAAACAACAAGGGTCTTGTGGCCTCCCTTGGCCAGAGACCAAACAACAAGGGTCTTGTGGCCTCCCTTGGCCAGAGACCAAACAACAAGGGTCTTGTGGCCTCCCTTGGCCAGAGACCAAACAAAAGGGTCTTGTGGCCTCCCTTGGCCATAGGCCAAACAACACAAAAACAGTACAGGATTCAAAGCCCCAAGCCCTCCAGATCTACCTGTGGAGGAGTAAATTTACTCCACTAAAACTACGGGTATTGAACTAGTCTGAAGTGGTAGGAGGTTTGAATACAGTACAAACTCTTTCTAATTCTCCTAAATTAAATGAACAAATAACAAAAGACAACAATGGGAACATTGAACCAAACAATTACACGAAAACACTTGGAATGCTTTGGTTTTTAAAACAGAATTCTGAACACGATGACACTCTTTGCACAAAGAGTTATAACTTAAATCCAAATGCAGATACAAAAAGACAAGTGCTTTCAGAATCATCCAAAATTTTCGACCCCATTGGATTATATTTACCAGCAACCATAAGATCCAAAACCCTTTTGCAAGACTTATGGAAAAAGAAAATTGATTGGGATGAACCACTTTCAGTGGAAGACCAACTTCATTGGAAAAAATTAGCCACAGACTTGAACAAAGTTCAAGACATCTACGTACCAAGATGTGCTGGCTACAGATTGAAATCGCAAACACTACACATTTTTACAGATGCCAGCACACAAGCTTATGGGTGTTGTGCCTATTTAACAAGTGAAAATGAAAGTAACTTGGTTTATTCAAAGGCAAAAGTGGCACCCTTAAACCAAAAGAAAACTGTACCACAACTTGAATTATTAGCTGTCTCATTGGGAGTTAAAACAGCAAACTTTCTTTCACAAGTGTATAAAGAAGTTGACATAACAAACATTTACTTATGGACAGACAGTCAAATTTGTCTAACATGGGTGACCAACACAGAAACAACTTCTTGCAAAAACATATTTGTGAAAAACAGACTAACAGAAATCAAAACTGCAAACACAAACCTTGGTATCAAATTTAGGTACATAAAAACAAAAGAGAATCCTGCAGACTTTTTGACAAGAGGGCTCTCTTACAAGCTGTTGAAAACAAATAAAATCTGGTATGAAGGGCCCGAATGGCTAACATGTGAGGATCTTTGGCCAGCCAAAGTAGTTAACCTCACACTCAACTCTACAACAACTGAAAAGATCACTGAGGACAAACCTATATTTGACTATCACCTTTATTCAGACATCAACAAACTCTTGAGAATTACAGGCTATTGCTGCAAGTTTGTCAATAGCTACCTTCTCAAACACTGTCCTCAGAAAGCCTTTTCTAACTTAACAGAAACTGCAACAAAATACTGGCTCAAACAGATACAAGCTTCAGAATTTGACAAGGAGTTGAAGTATCTTAGGTCCAGTAGCACATTAAACAAAGGTATTCCTTCACTTGTCATGGATCTAAATCTGTACCTGGATACAGAGAGTCTGATAAGGTGTAAAGGAAGGCTTAACAAGTCAACTTTGACTTACAACTCTAAGCACCCAATTCTTCTTCCAAGGAGAAATCACTTCACAAAACTCATCATCAGGGATACCCACAACAAAATACACCACATGGGAGTCCCACAAACCCTGACAGAGCTGAGAAAAACTTACTGGCTACCAAAGGGTAGAACTGAAACAAAGAAAATTTTAAACACATGCATTCCTTGTAAACGTATCCATCACGACCCTTTAAGACCCCAAGCCCTCCAGACCTACCTGTGGAACGAGTAACATTTACTCGGCCATTTGAAACCACGGGTATTGACTACACTGGAGCGGTAAATGTGAGTTTTGGAGACAAAATGGATTCAAAGGAATACAAAGTGTACATTGTACTCTTCACCTGTGCTGCCACACGTGCCATATGTCTAGACATAGTAGAAGATCTGACAGCAGAAGCCTTTATTGCTGCTTTCAGACGATTTTGTGCACACAATTCTGTACCCAAAACTATATGGTCAGACAATGCCACATACTTCAAATCGGTGAAAGAATTATTCATCAGATTTGTGACAGTGAAACAGTACAAACTCATTTAACCAAACACAACATAACCTGGAAGTACATTCCTGTTAATACACCATGGTATGGTTCAATTTGGGAAAGAAACATACAAACTGTAAAGAACTGCCTTAAAAGACTATTGGGACAAAACATCTACAACTTTTTGAACTCATGACTATTCTGTCAGAAATTGAAAATGTTGTCAACAACAGACCATTAACTTATGTGGGAGATGGTATTAATGAGCCAGAACCTCTCACACCGAACCACCTAATTAAGGGAGAAACAGTAAACATGTTACCAGAATCTGAACATAACAGTACAGAGATCCAGATTGGGAAATAGGACACAAAGAACTCAACACAAAATACAAACATTTGACACAAATCAAGACTCAATTTATAACAAAATGGAGAGAAGAATACTTAACAAGTCTTAGAGAAAGACATAAACAATTAACAAAACAAAGTTGGAATGATTCAGTCAAAATTGGGGACATTGTGTTGATACATGACAAAACACCAAGACAACATTGGTCAATGGGAAAAGTCTTGGAACTCAAAACTGGTGAAACCACCAGAGATATCACATTACTATATCCTTTGGAGTGTGGGGCTAAATTAGAACCATTACCCCAAAGGATGGATCAGGATACTATTGGGGAGGAATCTCTCAATGTGCCTGATGTAACTCAGACTAAACCAGACAGGCCTCAAAGAAAGACTGCTTTGAAAGCCAGAAAACTTTTACAAGAAAAAATTAAGACTGGTGACTTATAAAACTTACACAAACTGAGCAAAGTTAAAATGCTTAATAACTTTACTTTAATCCCATAAATTTCCTATACCTAAAGGGAGTCAAACTGATTGACATAACTTTAACTAAACTTGAGAAGTTGGCCTCTTGAACTTTAATATTTAAATAGGTCTTGAGTAACCTCTCTCTCCCTAAATTTCTACTTCATTCTTTTCAATCCATTTCACATGGTTTAAAACACAGTTTATCAAAAAATTTGATCTATAACATACAAATTTTTCTCCGGCCCCCCCCAGTATATGGAAAAACTATACGCGCTCACAACATGGTATCATATGTGGTACATTTATTTCATAATTAAATATAAATTATTAATTAATTGAATTAAATATCTATACAAAATTGCCTCGGGATTGGCGACATAGCCTATTGGGAATGAAATAATTGAATTGCCATACGTACAAAGAACCTGTATGTATGAATCAGCCTCACATAGCAACAAGAAAACCCAATTTATTGTTTAGTCTACAGGAGTAGACCAAACAAAAATATGCTAGTTCGGCAAATAATACACCAGAACCAAGGAACGGCTCTCAGGGCTGTTTATGTTACAGCGAAGCTTTAAACGCGGAGGATGTCTTTGTCCCCCTAGAGTCCTGAGTGAATTCCTTATAATATAAAACCTAAAGACTATAAAAGGATAGGCCTATTCCTTCAGGGGTTTATATAGTGACTGCCTATATTAATTACCTTAAGTAAATTCGTCGCGAAACTCGATCGTGGCGGCCCTACACCGAAGATGATCGTAACGCCCTACATCGAAGCAAACAAAGACCCAACAAAAATAAGGTGAGGCAAATTATTTTCATTCTAGTATACTGTACGTCGCGCAAATCCCGACGCTAGAATTACCGTAATCACTATAAATATAAAGAGGTCCTTTAAAGACCTACATATTCATAACTCTCTAACGAAAAAACATAGGGCTTTTGTCGGTAACCCTCCACTGAAGTCTGTTGGAAATTTCCAACGGATGAGGGCACAGGCAATCAACCCATAGCCCTATATAGTTTTTTCAAAAGCAGGTTTTCAATTTCGATTCAACCTGAACTCCTCTACACTGTTTACGTTAAAGAAAATGCTCACCTTAAGTCGATTCTGTCTTTCTGGCAGTTGCCAATAAAAGTGCCAAACTGTGCTGAATAAACATGGTCGTGAAGAATTAACAAGAACCTCTCATTAAATTCAAAAGCGCAGGGTAGGATCTGCATCAACTGTCGAACACAATCTAGAAATTTAAGAATCATCAACAACTTCCTACGGACGACTGCTAACAAACTGTTAGAGCTGCAAACAAATACAGTCATAACACGCAAGTGCCATATAAGAGATGTTATGTAAACAGTGAAGACTGTTACGAAAAATTAAAAGCCTAATTCAAATATACGTGTAACCAAACTCTTCTCAGTTAAGCTTACCGATGAACTGTGTAAAAATTGGTGAAAATTCTTTAATATCTCCTTGAATGTGTCCGCATCTGTCGGTAAATTTGTGGCCGAAAGAGAGCCACTCTTTCTCGATAAGAACCTGATGAGAAGGGGGGGGGGGGAATTTAGCGTAACTTAAAAACTAAATTCACACACAATATTAAAAAGCGTGCACAGTGAAACAATATGGCCATAAATCATTGAGAGTTGCCACCTTCTTAAGAAACAACATAAAAAAACCTCATTTAGGTTCGACCCTCAACCTCAACCCAACCGGTAACAACTCACCAATTTGAAGTAACAATGTTACTAATTCACTTTGGCAGATCCATTTGACGATTACACTGGTCAACAACAATTTTGTCACAAGGGTTTTGATGGGTGTTCTAAGTGTACTTTTTCATGCTGAATCTAAATATGAAATCAGATTTTTTTTCTATCAGGCTTAGTTTACTTGTGACGTTATGTTCATTTTTTCCTCATTTAGCATGATCACCGGATAAAAAAATAATAACATTATATATAATTAAGTATATAACAATATTATAATATAAAACATTATAAAAATAATAAAAATAATAAATATAATAATATATTATATTAATTAATATAACTATAATAAAATATATTAATATTAATATATATGTTGTATTAATTTTTCTGTAAAATTAGTACAATTTATTCCTTTGGGGAGAAAGTTCTGATAATGCTGGCAGGATAAATTTGGTCGGAGCAGCAGACTGTGCAGGTTGAAACATGTTTGTACCTGTTCAGACATGAGCCTAGTTTCTGTGTGTAGAGCAGCTCCAAGTCAGTCTGCTTGTAAATGTCACAGTGTTAACAGCTAGTGTCTGTTGCTTCTTGTTAATTTTACACCAGTGTTGTATTCATATAGATGTTTTGTAATGCCGCGGAACTGTCTGAATCATCCTAATTCCTTTTGTTATGTATGTGGTGATCTAACTTTAAAATCCCAGAAACGTAACTTTACACCATTAGTAAAAAAATGCTATGGACTTTTTTTCGGATGTAAAGTAGGCGATCAGGACAAGAGTTGGGCCCCTCACATTTGTTGTGTGACATGTGTAAGACTACTTACAGGATGGCTAAACGGTTCACGTCACATGCCATTTGCTATTCCAATGATTTGGAGGGAACCCAAAGATCACACAACAGACTGCTATTTCTGCCTAGTAAATACAAAGGGGATCACTTCAAAAACGAAGAGCCTTATGAAATACCCTAATCTACCGTCTGCAATGAGACCAGTTCCCCACAGTGCTCAACTTCCAGTACCAAATCCTCCTGAACATGTAAGTTTAAGTGATGAGGAATCAAACGTAGCTGTAGCATATCACGAGGAAAAAGATGATGACATTTCTGATCCAACATTCCAGGCTACCTGTTCCTCCAATGAACCACATTTACTGTCACAAGGAGATCTAAATGACCTAGTTCGTGATTTGAAATTATCTAAGA
The DNA here is from genome assembly GCA_023014485.1 of Bathynomus jamesi. Lineage (NCBI taxonomy): Eukaryota > Metazoa > Arthropoda > Malacostraca > Isopoda > Cirolanidae > Bathynomus > Bathynomus jamesi. The sequence goes on along the minus strand of JAJOZX010004993.1, from coordinate 197,617 downwards.
AGCAGGCTGAACTTTTAGGTTCAAGATTAAAGGGTTGGAATCTACTGCAACGTGACACTAAAGTTTGTTTTTTCCGCAGCCGCCATGATGAATTCAAAGAATGGTTCTCCCATGAAGATGGACTTGTGTTTTGTAAAGATGTTAATTCAGTCATGGGGGCTCTTGGTCATGAACATAACGTGGATGAGTGGCGATTGTTCATTGACTCCTCAAAAGTCAGCTTGAAAGCAGTCCTTCTTCACAACGGAAATAAATTTCCTTCTGTACCTATTGCACATGCTGCAAACATGAGAGAGTCATACGACAACATGAAGTTGCTTTTAGAAAAGTTTCAGTATCAGAAATATAAGTGGAATATCTGTGGAGATCTGAAGGTCATTGCACTTTTGCTAGGGTTGCAGCTAGGTTACACCAAGTACTGTTGTTTTTTATGAGAGTGGGACAGTAGGGACAAGCAAAACCACTACGTTAAGAAGGATTGGCCAAAACGCACCTCACTTGTTCCAGGCAAGAAAAATGTTGTGAATAGTTCACTTGTTGACCCTGAGAAAGTGTACCTTCCTCCTTTGCATATCAAGCTTGGACTTATGAAAAACTTTGTTAAAGCGATGGATAAAGCGCAAACAGGATTCACATACTTGAGAAATAAGTTTTCCCGGATCAGTGATGCCAAGATTAAAGAAGGCATTTTTGTAGGCCCTCAGATCAGAGAATTGTTAAGAGATGAGAGATCTGAAGGAGAGTTGAATGAAGTTGAGAAAGCTGCGTGGCAGAGTTTCAAAAGTGTCTGCACAAATGTTTTGGGAAATCACAAGGCCGAAAACTATCCTGAAATAGTAGGAGATCTTCTTAAGTCTTACCAAGCAATGGGGTGCAATATGTCATTAAAGGTTCATTTCTTGGACTCTCACTTGGACTTTTTTCCGGAAAACCTGGGTGCGGTAAGCGACGAACATGGTGAGCGTTTTCATCAGGATATTTCTGTCATGGAAAACCGTTACCAAGGCAAATGGAGCCCCAGTATGCTGGCTGACTATTGCTGGACTCTTAAGAGAGACATGCCTGAGGCAAAGCACAGCAGAAAATCAAAAGCTACTTTTTAAACTACAAGTGTGTCTTTTCGATCATATTTTAATAAGTATGTAACTATATGGGTTTTTAAAAATTAAATTGCATGTCACACAAAAACCAGACCTGATAGAGAAATTGTACAAACTTATTTGGATTCAGCACAGAAAATACTACAAGAATAAGGTATTTTCATTCTTGGGACACGAAAAATATTTTTTTTGTTGCCCAGTGAATTATTTGCAGTCGCTTATTAGGTACAACTTTGGTTCCTGAACGACCTCATTACTAAATATGCTAAATATATATATTAAAACTCATGCTTAAGACTCGACGTATTCAGTCACTGTCAGTGATTCATAATTAATAGCGTCATAATATGCTAAACTATTCGAAAAACAAACAGTTAATTGCCCTGACCCGAACACACACACACACACACACACACACACACACACACACACACACACACACACACACACACACACACACACAGTGCGCATCTCCGCATAAACGAGGTTCCGACTTTAAATCCAAATATCTAAAATCCAATTAACCAAACCTAACCTTAGTACCATTGAACCAAGAAAGCACTAAGTGTTTGGGACGCAACTGAGAGCTCGAACGGTGATTTATTAAGTAATTAAACAGTGAGGTACTCGCCAGTCTAGCCTAGCCTAGCCTAGCTTAACCCAACCTAATCAGGACCAACATAACTTATTTTCGACAGTAAAAATGTTTCTAGATTTTTATATACATTTTTTAATTTTCCAAAGTACCAAAAGTATTACCTCAAAAAGAAAAAATATTGAATTATGACCCATTCGACCTCACTTATGCCCAGTTGCCTGCGAGCGCACGCACAGTAAAAAATTTTTTTGGAGGAAAACTGCTTTTACTGGAAGGGATCTAAGTCCTATATCGAACATTTTAGTTCAGTCCCTTTGAAAGTACGAAGGTAATTCAATAAGTATCCACACTTTTTATTTTCACATCTGATAGATTATAAACATCACTTCTCAACATAGTCTCCCTGTTTCTCAATACACTTAGTTCAGCGATCCACAAGCTTCCTAATGCCATCACAAAAGAATGTTTTTGGCTGTGTGCGTAGCTAGTCATGCACCGCCTCCTTCAGGTCATCATCGCCTTGGAATCGCTGACCTCTCAGAGCGTCTTTTAGTGGTCCAAACAGGTAAAAATCCGAAAGTGTCAGGTTTGGACTGTAGGCTGGATGGTCGAGAACTTCAAATTTAAGTTTTTGAAGGCATTTTCTAGTCTGTGCAGCGGTATGAGGCGCGCATTGCATTGTCGTGTAACAGAATAACACCTTCCGACAATCTCCCTCTCCGTTTTGTGCGAATTGCTTGCTTTAACTCATTCCGAAGCATGTCAGAATACGATGCACTTGTTACTGTAGTTCCACGCTCTAGATAATGTTCAAGGATAGGGCCTCGTGTATCCCAAAACAGTGTCAGCATAACTTTACCTGCTGACGGCTGCGCTTTGAACTTCCTTGCAACAAGAGATGTTGGATGTTCCATTGCATGCTCTGTCGTTTGCTTTCTGGTTCATAGTGATGGATCCAGGTTTCATCTCCAGTGATAATGCGCTCCAAAAAGTTTTCACCTTCATTATGATACCGCGCCAAAAGACGAGAGCAGACATCCATACGATTACGCTTGTGCTCTTCTGTCAACTGTTTGGGCACCCATCTTGCACAAACCTTGGAAAGCCAAGAATGTCATGAACTATCGAATAGGCTGACCCTTGACTGATGTTTAATGAAGATGCAATTTCTTTTAATGTTAATCTTCTGTCATCGAAAATCATGGCTCTGGGTTCTTCCTGCTTGTCACCACTGGTTGATGTTGACGGTCGTCTTGAGCGCTGAGCATTTTTCACACATGTCCGACCTTCCTTGAACACTTGAATCCACTCGTACACACTTCGCCGTGGTAACGCATTATTCCCATACTGAGCACATAAACGCGTGTGAATTTCAGCTCCTTTCACACCTTCTGCCCACAAAAAACGAACCACGGATCTCTCTTCTTCCAGAGTACAAATTGAAAGCGGCGCAGCCATGCTCACTACTCGTACGATATGTGACAGCTACGAGTAGCCTAAATAAGCCTATAGATCTCAGTTAGGCTTGTTATTACGAGTATATATTATATATACTATATTATCACTAAAATAAAAAAGTGCGGATACTTATTGAAGTACCCTCGTACTTCCTTATAAACAATTACATACCTTGATGTTTGCATGTAGGATCCTGAAAGGTTTTTATACCGTCTATTAACAGTTACGAACCTGAAATCCTTGCAGCGTCCTATAATAGGGATCGAGAATGATTTGGGCCAAAGCGCACGTCTGGGCCGTTCTGTCCCACCCGTCCGAGCAATGGACCAACACGCTAATGGAGGACGCTAATGCGGAGGCGATAAATTGGGATGTATCGAGAACGCAACGTACGTGACGCAACCATCCTGACGATTCTACCCCGCTCAGGAAGCTTCCCATAGAAGGCGTCACCAGCTGACACGCTGCTCAACGAGAAAATAAATGCGTATATTATGTCCGAGATTCCTTAACATCCTTCCTAATGACAAAGGAGACCTACAGCTTTACGCGGGATTCGAACCATGTACATCATCTGAACGCGGAGGACGGTCACCCAATCAGCTAACAAACAAACCTAACGTCGCTTAACCTCGCTAACTTAACGGGAAAGCGGTGTTCCCACACAGCCAAGATGTACTTAACAGGAAGAAATTACGCATGTTACTACCGATATTTAATTATTATCATTATTATTATCCTCTTTCATCATCTCCAGTTATGTTGGCCAATCATATTATAAGAATCCAAATCTCTCTCTTGTTTTGTTTACTACTGATTTATTTAATTAACAGAGCGACAATATACACTTCAGAAATAACAGAAATAAACGGTTTCACAATACGTGAGAAATATTCAAATTTTTGAGAACATGTTTCAATATAAATTTGAAATATAAACATGCAAAACCAAACAAACAAATATATATATAAAACAATATTCAGTTAAAACATATCTAGTGGCGACAAGCTTGACCTTCGTGAAATGAGGAATCAACGTACGGAACATTAGAAAAGTTGTGATATATATATATATATATATATATATATATATATATATATATATATATATATATATATATATATATATATATATTATATATACAGGGCGTCCCAAAAAAATGTATACACACTTTAACAGCTGATAGCTCAATTGATGTTTCTTTCTTTCCAAGTTAAACCCATTAGAATTAATAATGGCAGTCAGACTAAGCTTTGAACAAAGGAAATTCATTCTAAAATGCTACTGGAAGTGTGAAAACGCAGTTGAAGTGCAAAGACAGTTTAGGAGGGAGTTTCAAACAGATCCACCAACGCGACTTACCATCACTCGAATTAGAGATAAGTTTGAAGCCGATGGAACTGTTCAGAATGTCCACAAGAAGCGTTCCGGAAGACCACGGACATCGACAAGCCCCACAAAGCAAGAAAGAGTACTGGAAACGTATCACCAAAGTCCAAGAAAATCTGTGCGGCAAGCGAGTCGTGAGGTAGGAATTTCAGAATCGTCTGTCCAACGCATTTTGAAGCGCTGTCAATGGAAAAGTTACATTCCAAGATTAGTCCATGCTATTAATGAAGATGATCCGGACCGAAGAGTGGAGTATTGCGAGTGGTACTTGGCACGATGTGGATGTGGATTGGACGAAGGGGTTTCGTAGAATACCCTCTGCGTTCACCAGACCTCACACCACTAGACTTTTTTTTATGGGGATACTTAAAAGACAAAGTCTACGCTATAAAACCTGCAACAGTCGCTGAATTGAGAGCAGCCATTGAACGAGAATGCACACAAATACCAAACGAAATGTTTCGTGATGTTTGCAATTCCATTGCTTCGCGTTATCAGCAGTGCCTGGACCAGAACGGACGTCAGTTTGAAAACAGGCGTTGACAAAACAATTAAATAATGTCTGTAGATTCTATTACATTTTGAAAATGAAATGTATTTTAATAAACACTGCCTTTATAATTATTTAAAGTGTGTATATATTTTTTTGGGACGCCCTGTGTGTGTATATATATATATATATATATATGTTGTTTCAGGAGGAAAGGTCTCAATATTTCGGGAGGTGATAGTATCGGTTATTGTGAGAAAAAAAGTTCATATGAACATGTTTCTAATTCTGAATGGTTACGAGATAGAGCTGTTTGAATCTGATATGCGCGTAGCTCTTCCTCCCCACGCGGTGGTCCCATTCAATGGCCACCAAGGTCTCCAGACCTCTCTCCGTTAGATTATTGTTTGTTGGGGTGGATGAAAAGTCAAGTTTACAAAAGAAAGGTGGATACACGAGACGAATTGCTCGCGCGCATTTTGGATGCTGCTGCCCGCATAAAAGAACGTCAAGATCAACTCAGACGAACAACACGCGATCTTCGCACACGAGTTGCAAAGTGCATTGAGGTTGACGGTGGGATTTTCGAAAACGTATTGTAAACTGTAACAAATTTGTCATTTCTGTATCTGATACCATTCAAAATGCCAATGTTTAAGCATTAAATGTTAGAAACAGTAATTGGTTTCTCTTTCTTGATTACCATTAACAATGCTTTTTGTATTTGTAGATTCAAGCAGCTCTATCTCCATAACCATTCAGAATTAGACACGTGTTCATATGAACTTTTTTCTCACAATGACCGATATTATTACCAGAGCTGGGCACTTGCGGTTTTTTTTTTGCGGTACTGCGGTACTACCGTGTTGGTCGGTACCGCGGAAAGTACCGCGGGAAATTTGAATGCGGTAGCGGTACTGCTGTACTTTCAGCGATCCTTTGCGGTACTGCTGTACTTTCAGCGATCCTTTGCGGTACTGCGTTATGCGGTACCGGTTTGGTAGTGCGGTAGTAGTACCGCAGTACCGCAAAAAAAACAGCAAGTGCCCAGCTCTGAATTTATTACCTCCCGAAGTATTGACCTTTCCTCCTGAAACATCCTGTATGTATGTATATGTATATGTATATATATATATATATGGTGTTTCATAACTTTCAGGATGATTCAGGACCTGAAAACAATGAAAAAAGTTTATATAAACATAGGCCCGAAATCGCTTTGTTTCCGAGTTACAGCCCGTTTTGTGTTCCAGCAATTCTTTCCGCAAACTGTTTACAAACACTGCTTGCCAACAATGTTTCTGAGTGTGTAGAGACTTATTTGATGTATGGCCTTGCCAATTGTAATGTTTCGTACACTCTATGACACGTTTCAATATCGTTGAGTGTAGACCCATCACTCAGTCAGAGGTGCATCGCGGTGTTTCACTGTTCGTATTCGTAGCTTCTTACCGTGAATAAGTGCAGTCCAGTGAAAAACAAACCTTAAAAGTTTTTGTGCTATTCAGTGGTCGTGTGCATTTGAAGTGAGAATGGAGGCTTATTCAAACAGAGAAATGGCAGACATGCATCTCATGTATGGACTTGCCGAGTGTAATGCGGTCGCAGCAAGACGTCTGTATGCGGAAAGGTTCCCGAATCGCCGTCTGCCAGATAAGAAGACCTTTCAGACATTAGACGAGAGTCTTGGTGATACAGGATCATTCAACAAGCGAATCTCATCTCAGATGGTGGTAGACCAATCAGCGCCAGAACTGTTGAGCTGGAGGAACGGGTCCTGAATCGCGTGGAGGAACATCCTGGTGTCAGCACCTGAAGGATGGCAGCAGCAGAGGATGTAAGATACAAAACTGTGGAGAATTTTACGAGAACAACAGCTTTACCCACATCACATTCAGAGCGTTACAAGGCATAACTGAAGCTGATTTCCCACCACGAGAGGCTTTTTGTACTTGGTTCCTTCAACAGTGAGCTCGCGTTCTTCTTTTTCTATCCTCGTGTTGTTTGCTGATGAGGCTACCTTCACAAGAAATGGCGTGATCAATTTTCACAACACTCATCACTGGGCCGAAGAGAATCCGCATGCCATCATCCAGTCAAGGCACCATCAACAATTTAGTATCAATGTATGACCAGGACGTATTGCCGACAACTTAATCCGTCCTTTTGTTTTGCCTGAAGATTAACAGGAGAATCCTATTCCAATTTTTTAAGGAATGATTTAAGCGATTTACTAGATGAAGTTCCTCTTGATGTCCGACGTCGGTATGTAGTTTATGCATGACGGCGCTCCGCCTCATTTTAGTCGAGTAGCCAGAGACTATTTGGATGACCATTTCCCTGATAAATGGTTAGGCCGTGGAGGACCCATTGCGTAGCCTGCTCGCTCCCCGGACCTGCATCCACTCGATTTTTACCTGTGGGGTCATCTGAAATCCATCGTTTACGTGACACCCACTGACAACGTTGAAATGCTTCGGCAACGTGTAGACAAGGATGCCAGAAAATCCGAGCAATAACTGGAATGTTTGAACGTGTCAGGCAGTCTATGACGAGGCGTATTCAAGCGCAAGGCGGTCATTTTGAGCACTTCCTTTAAAGGTAAGGCGGATACTTGCTGGAACACATTACGGGCTGTAAACTCGGAAACAAAGCGATTTCGGGCATATGTTTATATCGGGTGTCAAAAAAAAAAAACGCCTTAAGATTTGAACATCAGTAACTTCAAAAATATGCAGTTCACACTTCCAAAATTTACATAACTTTCACCATAATCTATTGATAAGCCATCATAAAAATTTCAGACCTCTACATGTACTTTTTCCACAGCTGAGGGAACAATGAGGTATGGTGAAAAAATCGAATATCATAAACTGAAAATTTTTTATTATTCACATCTTATCAACAAATATGATCAATATGTCCGCCGTCCTGCTTACAAACTAATCTTAATCTTTTTTTCCACACGATACATTTTCTGATTTGTGTTAATGTTATTATGTCCCAACATTCGAGTATTTTTTTTCTTCAATTGCATTTCTGTAAACTTTTCTGTTTGGCCTTCATAAATCTTCTCTGCTAGTGTTCTCCATATGCAATAATCTACGGGATTGCAATCAGGTGATTGCGGGGACCAGTAATTTTTTCCAATGAAGTTGACTACATTCTGTTGTAGATAATCCTGTGTAAACTTGCCAGTATGAGCTGTAGCACCATCTTGTTGGAGTATGAAATCGTTTCTATAATAGAGACGCCGACAATCAGGCAAAAGATTCTCCTCTAAGAGATTTACATAGGTTTCTGAATTAATTTTTTTTTATTTTCTGAAATGGAATGAATTTTCGTCTTTCCATTCCACGATACACCTGCTAATACCATGATTTTTTTGAAAACCGACTTGTCTGGTGGTAAAGTCTCGATGGAGGAATGTCTTTCTTACGCTGACCATAAACAACTCGAGCAATCTCGATGGTGAAATCTTTTTCATCTGTAAAAACTATTTTTTTAACATCATTAGACGAAAATCTATCAAGCAATTTTCTACAACGAATTTTTCTTTCAGCTCTTACATTGCTTTACGTTTTTTAATTATTCTATTCACAGACGTAACATTACAAGTTATTTCTGGAAATTCCCTCAAAATTCTTGCCCCGGTCCATCTTTTTACCAAGAAACACTTTTCAATCACCGCTTTTTCACCGTTAGTTAGAACCATAATTTGAAGGGTAAGTTTAAAAACCAGTATTTAAGATGGGCGTAGCCTATATCATCTGACGTTTTTCAGAGACTAACAGAGTATCCATAGGCTAAGGAAACTACTACAAGTCTTAGAATAGTTGCCAGGTACAGCTACACACATTTAGGATTTATGATATTCGTTTTTTTCACCATACCTCATTGTTCCCCCAGCTGGGGAAAAAGTAAATTATGTAGAGCTCTGAAATTCTCATGATGGCTTATCAATAGACTGAGGTAAAAGTTATATAAATTTTGTAAGTGTGAACTGCATATTTTTGAAGTTATTGATGTTCAAATCTCAAGGCGTTTTTTGGGGCCACTCAATATAAACTTTTTTCATTGTTTTCAGTTCCTGAATCCATCCTGAAAGTGCGTCCCACATGTCATGAAACACCATATACAGGGTGTCCCATAAGTTCGGCATCATAGGAAAAAAAAAAAAAAGGAAAAACAAAAGCTTTTCTTTACAGAACGTGCTCAATATGTCCACCATTGTTTTCAATACACAAATTCAGACGTGATACCCAGTCAGCAAGCACACGGTGAATGATGTCAGGAGTAATGGTGTTACATGCCCCAATAATGCGCTGCCGCAAATGTTCAACACTCCTAAATTTCTCTGCGTATACTAGCGCTTTCAAGTGGCCCCAGAGATAAAAATCTAGTGGCGTGAGATCCGGGCTTCTAGCTGGCCATTCCACAGGCCCTCGACGTCCTATCCAATGACCAGGGAATTGTTGGTACGGGTATTCCCTTACTTGGGTGCTGTAATGTGCAGGAGCGCCGTCTTGCTGGAACCATGTTGGGAAATTTCCTTCTTCGTTCAAGACACTGGGAAATGCTTCTTCCTTGAGCATACGTAGGTAGGTGCCTCCAGTGCAGTGACATGTTCATCGAAAAAGAGGGGGCCTATGATGCGATCCTTCCAAATGCCACACCATACCATCACCCGAGATGCACTTTGTTCCTTTGAAGAGGTATACCAGTAAGGGTTGTTTTGAGACCAGTAGCGGGTGTTCTGTCGATTTACCTCACCATTTCCATAAAAATACAGCCTCGTCACTGAACAGAATGGTGGACGGGAAATTGGAATCCCGAGCATAAGAAAAACATGAATTATGGTTTGTAGAAATAGAAAAATATGAATTTCTCCTATGATGCCGGACTTATGGGATACCCTATATATGTGTATAATATATAATATATATATATATATATATATATATATATATATACACACACACACACAAACTCAGAATGGTCCCCTGAGAAACTTATATGTTAAACACAGACCGTGCATGGAACAAGGAACTCTTCTGGGAAATTACATCCACTATAGTTTGAATAAGTAATGATAAATGACAAATACTATAGTTTTTTCCTTTTCATGATGGAAAGCCCAACGTGGCACCGGGTTACTCGCAAAGAGGCCCCAAAATATAGCTTCTCTCACCAGCTATCTGCAAAGCAGATAGGATCCTGTCCCAAAGCTGGATCCTATCTGCTTTGCAGATAGCTGGTGAGGGAAGCTATATTTTGGGGCCACTTTGCGAGTAACCCGGTGCCCATGTTCGGCTTTCAATCATGAAAAAGAAAAAACTACAGTATTTGTCATTTATCATTACTTATTTGAACTATAGTGGATGTAATTTCCCAGAACAGTTCCTTGTTCCATGCACGGTCTGTGTTTAACACATATATATTATATTTTTTTTATTGGGGTTGTTTAACCACCTTCGCAACATCTAAGGTCATATGACGGAGGGGACCTACAGCTTTACGTGGGATCCGAACCACGGGTCGCTACATAATCTGGGCGTGGAGGACGGTCTCCCATTCAACTACTACCCAGACCCAATGTCGCTTAACTTCGATATATATATATATATTATATATATATATATATATATTTATATATATATATATATATATTATACTAGGTTGTAACAAATTCTGCTCGATTAGAAAACGGACGATAGATATAGAATAACCTCAGATACTGTGAAATAGTTTTAGAAATGTTGCAAAATACCGCGGCGACGGGTTCGCACAGGTTTTATCACGATACAGAATGACTTAGGCTAGGTAGGATTAGGCTAATAATATTTTCTCTGGTGTTTTCATACAGTTACAACGCCACCCTATGATATTATAGTAATTGAAAAATGGAGCCCACGAAAGAGCATATTCGACATGTGATGCTGTATGAGTTCCATAAAAGATCTAACGCTAGTGAATCCGCAAGAAACATTCACAGAGTTTATGGAAATGATATTGTGAGCGAATGGATGGGTAGGAGATGGTTTGAGAAGTTCAGAAATGCAGATTTCAGTCTGAAAGATTATATCAACGAAAGGACGATCAAATGAGTTAGATGAAGAGCTGCTGAAAGCAACAGTGGAAGAAACCCTGGTAACTGTAAGGAGGCTTGCCTGCAACTCGGCGTTAGCCATATGACCATTCATCGTCATTTGAAGCTGTTAGGAAAAGTAGTGAAGGTTGGAAAATGGGTTCCGCATGATTTGTCACAAGCGAATCTTCAACATCGAATCGATATTTGCACATCACTGCATTCTCGGCAACTGCAGGCACCGTTTTGAATCGGATCGTCACTGGGGATGAAAAATGGGTCCTCTATAACAATATTAAGCGTCGACATCAGTGGCTTAGCCGTGAAACAAAGCTTGAACCTCAGCCAAGGAATGGACCCCATCCAAAGAAAATTTTGCTATGCGTTTGGTGGGATATGCAAGGAATTATTCATTTTGAGCTTTTGCCAGATAACCAAACAATCACAGCTGAAGTCTACTGCCAACACTCAAACTCCATTGAAGATGCATTACAGAAAAACGTCCTGCATTAATTAATCGCAGAGGTGTTCTATCCATCAGGATAACGCGCGCACTCACCTGCTCGAATCACCACTGCCAATTGGAGGCATTTGGTTGGGAAAAAATGCCTCATCCGCCTTATTCTCCGGACATTGCACTTCAGACTACCATTTATTCAGATGTCCGCAACACCACCTAGATGGACAAAAGTTGCAATCCAGGGAAGCCATCGAAAACGAAGTGATCGCTTTTTTTAACTCGAACCAAGGATTTCTTCGAACGTGGCATAAAAAACTTTTCTACAGGTGGGAGGAGGTTATAGAAAAAGAAGGGAATTATATTGATGATTAATTTGTCATTATGTCATTTAATTTTTGTTGTAAATAAACTAAAAATTCTAGCAAATTTGTCCTTATAAAGTCCCTAATTTTTGTTTTGAATGAACTAAAAATCGAGCAGAATATATGTTACAACCTTATATATTAGAGGGGTCAAAACAAGTTTTTTGGCTTTTCTTAAAAAGACACTACGTGAGGGTTTTCATTTGGGTTAGCAAATAACGTATCAAAGTTGAGCTATGTGCGACTCCCTGTACCCCTCGCACACAGTCACCCCCCTTTTTCACCCCTCTTCTAGATGAGATTTCACAATAAGCTTTGGACCTATTCTGAACATCAATTTAAGATATGTTAAAAATAAGTTAGAAGCCTTATTTGCCCTTATTTAAATCAAATGGGTATCATCTTTATTTATGGATACTTTTTTGTTTTATGCAGGGTTGCCAGATTGGCCACTTTGTGGCCAAATTTCACAAGTGTGCAAAAAAGTCTGGCAACCCTAATTTTTTGAGTACTTTTTGCAAAAAATTATAATATTTTACTTTTGTTTCACATTATTGATTAAGTGAAATTATTATTGATCATTGGTTATTCATTAAAATTATTGGCTTTTAAGTTAAATTATTGGTTATTAAGTCAAATTAATCATGACAACAAGAAAAAAGTCGTCAAATGCAGCCTTTGGACATCCTTTCGAGTTTCCAGCAGCTATGATACCAACAAAAGCAGATGTTGTGAGGCACTACAACTTGTGCGACGACGAGAAGAGGCTGAATCAAATAAATCGATTACTTTGAATGAATGTTGTAACATAGTCGCAATAGACGTTGAAACCATATGGAGAAGGTTCTCTTTCCCTACAATAAGTACTCGTGGAATCTTTCAGAAAGTTGTTAGTGTGATAGAAGCAGCCTCAAAGTTGAAACAAAGTTCCTATAAACCGAAGAGATGAGAGATTTGAACAAAAATTTCTGAGTATGATGCTATGTTGATGTATGTACCTGTGATTGCTACAATAAAGGGATTGATAGAAATGCCTGCGGTGCAAGGATAAAATAATAATTGCCGAGTGGGATTCTTTTGTAGACAAAAGCAAAGATTAAACCAACTGGAGCCAAATGATAGAAAAGCTGTTTTGATGAGAAAAAGGTCTATTGCTAGAGCTCAAAAAGAACACGAACGCCGAATGAGATCACAAGCAGAATTGACTGAAGCTATCAGAGTTGTCCCTTCAACATCACAGGAATCACAGGATGCAGCCAGTGTTGAGAGCATGGAGGTAGAGACCGACCAAGAGGATGAAGACTTCGTGCCTGATATAGAGTTAATAGAGAAGAGCAGAACAGATATACCTATGAAGAGTTGGCAGTGACCGCAGATCGTTACAGAGTGAGTTGCAGGGCAGCAGCAGCAGCAGCAATTGTTAATGCTGCTTTAAAAGATATGGAATCCTGAAATCAGGGCAACATGATTGATAGAAGAAGCTGGAGAGGGAAAGAGCACAAGTAGGTAAAAAATTGAGTACCAGGGTTAAATCGGAAAATATAGGAATAGAATGCATTGGCTTTGATGGGAGAAGAGATAACACATTAACCAGGCAGGCAAGATCAAAGAAGAGCACTACTTCATTGTTAAGAGCCTGGAATATCCATATAGATCTGATCATGGAAATGCGCGTTGTATAGCATTAGAGCTGATTACTATAATAGTGGACTCAGAAGTTCAGACACTCTAAAAGCTTTACTATGTGATGGCAATGCTGTAAACACTGGAAGAATCGGTGGAGTAATAAAGCTTGTTGAAATCTATCTGAATAGGTCTGTTCAGTGGCTGGTATGCCTTCTTCATACGAACGAACTACCATTCAGGCACGTCTACGAGGCAATACATAGATGGAAAACAATTATTATGCTATCTTATGCTCCAGGATGGTTTTGGGTTAAGTCACATCCACTGGCATCTGACGGATCATCTAACTTTTGGCGCTTAGGGTATCTGCTGCGCGACTTGAAGGAGAAATACAATTGATCATGGAACCGGTGTTTCAGATAACTCATACTTTGCGAACCCTGAAAATATTCTACTATCGATGATAACAGACTCAAGAAGAGAAGTTAGAGAGGTTGCAATCCAGAGAATCACTCTCTCAAGAACTACATTTTCTGGATGAAGAAACTTTGACCTACCTCGAACTCTTCATTTTGATTCTTCAGACTACACTGAAATGATTGGTTGGCAGAAAGAAGTAATTTATCCGGCTCCACTTCTGAGAAACTTTAGCAATCAGAACTTTTGCTCGCAAGACAAGAACCACTCAAAATACCAACCTTTCCTCGTCACAGCCAAGGAGTAAAAAGCGCTGTGAATCTAGTCAGGAATGCATCTATGTACGAATTGGCTACGAAATCGCCAAAAAATATATTCTTAACCTACTGGAATCACGGCAAAGATTGCCTAAATTTGAATGGAAAGGACAGTGGAATAAATAAACATGCAATGTTACTTTCAAAATAGCTTAAGTTTATGCATCGTGCAAAAGAGCACTTCATTAGGTAATGTTTTTTCTTTTTCTTGTAAAAGGCAAGTTCTATTGTTTAATTTTTCAAAAATGTTATATAATTCATTAATTTGTTCCTTATTTTTATATCTTAATATACTGTATAGTACTGTATATACTCAAAAACATGTAAACATGTCATTTTCTTTGAGTTTGAATAAAAAAAATAACACGAGTTTAACACAGCTGAAACAATTTTTATCCGAGTTTTTACTGAAAAATGTACATTTTGGCAAATTGAAACTAAAAACCAAAAATTTGTGCCGGGGTAGGAGACTTAGGATACGCGAAATATTTTACTGGGTGACTACTGTGATCCATACGAAACCCCCACAACATGTCACTTTTGAATACAAAATATCAACCCGCCTCAATAAATATTATTATATATATATATATATATATATATGAAAATTATTTCACGAAGGTAACACGTGAAAAATTTTATGATGAATAAAACCACGAAGGAAAGGAAAACAAATGGTGCTCAAGCGCTTTCGTCTAATGACATCCTCAGGAACACTGAAGTACATAAAAAGGTTAAGCCTATATATAGGTTACAGAAAGAAAAAAAATAAAAAATAAATAACATACATACACACACACACACACACATAT
>JAJOZX010004993.1:122500-177500 GCA_023014485.1 Bathynomus jamesi | reverse complement strand
CTTCGGGAGGTGATAGTATCGGTCATTATGAGAAAAAAAGTTCATATGAACATGCGTCTAATTCTGAATGGTTACGGAGATAGAGCTGTGTGAATCTACAAATACAAAAAGCATTGTTAATGGTAATCAAGAAAGAGAAACCAATTACTGTTTCTAACATTTAATGTTTAAACATTGGCATTTTGAATGGTATCAGATACAGAAATGACAAATTTGTTACAGTTTACAATACGTTTTCGAAAATCCCACCGTCAACCTCAATGCACTTTGCAACTCGTGTGCGAAGATCGCGTGTTGTTCGTCAGAGTTGATCTTGACGTTCCTTTATACGGCCAGCAGCATCCAAAATGCGCGCGAGCAATTCGTCTCGTGTATCCACCTTTCTTTTATAAACTTGACTTTTCATCCACCCCCACAAACAATAATCTAACGGAGAGAGGTCTGGAGACTTGTGGGTCGGATCCCACGTAAAACTGTAGGTTCCCTCCGTCATATAACCTTAGATGTTGCGAAGTTGGTTAAATAACCCCAATTAAAAAAAAAATTGTGTGTGTATCTGTGTGTGTAATACTTACACACTGTGTATGTGCGTGTGAAAAAAATAGCATACTCACTTTCAACGAGTTTCGCTAGAGACGAGCGCATCACGTGAATATTTTCAATTCCTGAAAAGTGAAACTTTATATTCTCATAAAATGCTTCATTCTCGTAACCTTTCCCTGCAGCTCGATTCGCCATTGCATTTATCTGCATAAAAAAATAAGAACAGAAACGATGAAAGGTAACTAAAAAAAATGGGAAAAGCAAATTCTCAATTCCTGTAATTCGATTTGAGAGAGATTCCAACTTTGTTTTGAAGGAAACTTCGTTTTAAGTTTTTTTTTTTTTTTTTATACGATGAAAGATATTTAAAGTTCTTCGTAATGACAAAAGAGAATTCGAAGTATGTCATTCTTTTCAAAGATAAAATTAATTTCACATTAATTTTTTTACGATGCAATTATAAGTTTGAAGGATCTAAATTGCGTACTTTCCAAAACTTCTTAACGCGATATTTATGAACTTCGGTGGATCGAAGCTCAATTTCGAAACAATTTTGGGTAAAGATTATGGGCGGAATTTAAAAACATGGATGGTCTTCGATACGTAGTTATTTAGTCTTAATTTATTACATATAAAAATAAACCGTAACATCCAAGAAACTCATTTCATCACGGCGTCGGAGTGAATATGCCCCAAAAGTCATCTGAGCTATAGGAGAAAAAGTAAGCGGCCAACGCAACTCCGATCGAAGCCAGCGGCTGGGAGCGAACCAACGCCATACCGCTCCGAGTCTGCCACTGTAATGAACCAGCTATCGGGCGCCCAATTTATTACGTTGTACCAACATTTATACGGTCATTCGTTTACCTAATTTTTAAGTATAATAAATATAAAGCGGGAGTAAGATCAAGTGTCCATAATTCTCCGGGTTTCATGCAATAAAGGAGTTCCGAAATTTAGTGCCCCAATGCTCGCTCCTCGGATATAGTGAGTGACGTGACAAGAAAATTTGGTACAATATTTATGACTATATAATATAACCGCAGTTCAGGGTATGAACTATTATAGTATCGTAAAAGACAAATATTGCTCGGTGATGTTACCAAAAATGTAATGATTAATCGTCTAGCAAGTTTATTGTAAAGTATATCCACGTAGCTTCGAGTGATCTATCCTCAACACATACTTTCAACAGTCAGAGTAAAATTACAAAGACGAACTTCAATTTTAAATTCAAATTAAATTTATATTCAGATGTAATATATATATATATATATATATATATATATATATATATATATATATATATATATATATATATATATACATCTGAATATTAAATTTAATTTGAATTTAAAATTGAAGTTCGTCTTTGTAATTTTACTCTGACTGTTGAAAGGGTTTTTAAGTTTTTAAATTGTTAATTTCATCATGTTTGACTGGTCTTTTACCAGTATTTTACTTTATTTTTATTTTATTTTCATTGTTTTAACCGTTGATGATGTAAGCTTAACTTCCGAAACGTTTGAATATTAAATCTTCATGATGTTGAGTCGAGCGTTCACCATTATTTTTATCCTTAAATGTCGGTTTTCAAAAAACACTCCGTTCTATACGATTATATACACGTATATATGGAACAACACGCGTCGTTTTTGTACGAAACAAAATAGCTCCCACCGTAAGCATTTTTACGTTTGAGTAAGAGTCGCGAGCGCTACCACCACACTACGACGAGGTAAAAAGTAACCTAACCTGTTTTATTTAAACAACCGAGGAAACGCATAACGATTTAACGGGATCACCCGAAGATCAGGGCCCCCAGCCTCAATTACCAAATGATATCTTCGTTAAAACTAACGAAAATATCACGACTTAACCTAACCAATCGTCAAGGGCGTACAGTTGACCTAACCGGGCATTCAATTTAATATTATTATATTTGGTACTGTAAAGCAAAAAAACAAGAATACATGAGGGACCTGACGTTCAGGTGATCCATTTAACGTCTACAGGTATTTTATGCGTTAAAGCCTTCGCACTCGAGGTAATGGCAGCATTTAATTTAAATTTCTTTGGTGTAAGTGACAATGGGGTCGCACAGATGGAATAATGCGCGTGATAACTCATATATATATATATATATATATATATATATATATACACATTTTAACTGCAAACACGCAGTATAATTAACGTAAAGAACGACGCTTGTATAGGAGAATATTCCGCGCAAGATGAGGGAGAACGAAACAAATGAAAAAATGAGGTAACCACCCGGGAATCGAACCCGGGATCTTCCGATTGCCGGTCAGATATGATAACCATTACACCATGGGCCTCACTCCGTCAAATGCCGTAATTCTCCTACATACGCGCAGAAACCAATGCCCCAACGGGGCACCTCCCGCATGCCGTACATTATAAACATTTTAACTGCAAACACGCAGTATAATTAACGTAAAGAACGACGCTTGTATAGGAGAATATTCCGCGCAAGATGAGGAGGGAGAACCACTACACCTCGGTGGTGTAGTGGTTAGCGTCGCTGACTACGAATCCATCGGCCCCGGGTTCGAGACCCGACGGCAGCCGGCGCGCAGCAAAACCCAGCTCCAGCTGTTCATCCTTCCACACAATAAAAGAAAGTGGTTGGTAGATAAATGGGTACCCTAGGTGGCCTAGTGGTTAAGACGCTGGGCTGCTGATGGGGCGTGGTTCGGATTCCACGTTAAACTGTAGGTCTAAGGTGGAGTGAAAAGCTTGACCTTCGTCAGAATAAACAATTCGGGCGGAAGCTAACCAAAGGTTATATATATATATATATATATATATATACTGAGCGGCAGAAAAATCGGCCCACTTGGAATATCGCGAAAAGCAAAAAAGTGGGCAAGCTTCTGTTTATAAAAGTTTTAAAATTCGAAAATATAGTATATGAGGCAACCAAATAACGAGACAAAACAACGTCAGCTGCGAACACACTAGATGTAACGAATTTTCGACTTTTTTTAAGAATTCGACAATCTGACATTGCGGTGGTGTGGGAGCAATTCCGGGCTAATTGCTGGGCGTCCAGCATGTAAGCCACTTTCCATAAGTCTCCTTCTAACGCTTCGCTCCGATACACTGACGCCCGAGACCTTTCCAGCTCATTGCGGACGTTTGTGGCAGTCAAGCGACGATCTCGCAAAACACTCAAGACGATGAAACGATCGTCACGGGCAGATGTGCAGCGCGATCTTCCAGATCCTGGTCTTCGGGTGTACTCTTCTGTCTCCACATAACGTTGGTAGACACGTCGAACCGTTGCTCTTGGAATTTCTAGCACATCGGCGACCTGTAACGCTGGCTCCGACCACCTTCAATTAGGACGACGACTCTTGCGACGTTCACGGCACTCAAATCCATTGTAAATGTCCAATTCTGAAACCCTAAAGAATTAGAAGTCTATCAGTTACTAAACGCGAATGCCTACTCCCACTAGTGGAAGAAAAAAGTGGCACTAGAAGTCTAAGAGCAACTGAATGTCAGACTGTCGAATTCTTAAAAAGTCGAAAATTCGTTACAGCTAGTGTGTTCGCAGCTGACGTTGTTCTGTCTCGTTATTTGGTTGTCTCATAGACTATATTTTCGAATTGTAAAACTTTTATAAACAGAAGCTTGCCACTTTTTTGCTTTTCGCGATATTCCAAGTGGGCCGATTTTCCTGCCGCTCAGTATATACTGTATATGTGTGTGTGTGTGTGTGTGTGTGTGAGGAGATTGTACACACCAATCGACCAGGGAAGTACTCCGGGGGGAAGGGGGGGGGGGCGTTAGGCAGGAGACGGGGTGAATGGAACTTCCGTTTCTCCTGTCACTGTCTTCCTTTGCTGATCTTTTTCCGTATCTCATTTACCTTGTGAGCAGTTCAGCATGCTCTCGCACACACACACTTCTCCCTCTATTCCTCACTACACGTACAATAAACCGTACATGCATTTTCCATACTACACAATCTTTTAAAAAATTTAAATATTGGATGTATATACTGTGCGCAAATGTGTTTTTCATACTGTATTGATTAATAAGGTTTCCATTAACATACTGTTTCTGTATGTCGTTCTCATTCTCATTCTCATCCGTGGCCCGCAAGTGAGAATGTTCAAAGTGAAAATTGGCAACTTCGGAAAAAGTTTCCTGATTTGTGAAATGGTAAAAGTGATCGTGAGGCAATTTTGTGTCCGAGAAGTATTTGTATGAAAACTGACTTAATGCAGGAAATCCGAGAGTGGAGAGTGGGAATGAATCTATAATCTATTTGAGAATTGCCTTCTTCTTCGAGATTCTCACTCGAGAATTTCTCGTACTTGGACAAAGACTAGAGTGGGAATCATATTGAGTGGAAAGAAACCACTTTTTCATTAGTGTCTATACGGAAGATTATGAAATTAGAAAAACTAAGGACAGAACAGATCCCTAAAGAGCAATATTTGTCCACAAGAAGAACCATTTTTCAGTTTATTTAAAAAAAAAAAAAAATCCATCGATAAAGCGTTAAAAGACGGATTACGAGTTAAGATGTCAAAGCAATCTGTTTATTTTTGATACGTCAACCGAAAGGGTCTTTCAGGGATTCAACTATTTTTTTTCCTATAAATCGTTCGTTTCTTAAGTCATATAAGATTGGAGATCCACTCCTGAGGGAATAGATTATGGTTTGATATTAAACTGATTCGTTCATGACGCTTCAGGACACGTAAGGTCATCCTTACCTTTGGCCTGGTGTCCACAACCACCATATGCGAGGAAGAGAGATTGCAACGCAGGATGCCGTTCATGAGTTGTTCATCCTCAAGGCATCTTGCACTAAATCCAGACAAAGGCTGAGAACAGCGGCAAAGGGCGGCCTAGAGAGAGAGAGAGAGAGAGAGAGAGAGAGAGAAAAAAAAAATGTTTCAGTTATTTTTAGCTTCATTAGGCATCATTTTTATAATGTTCCTGGTTTTCAAAATGGAAGACAAAATTAACGCGTTTAATGATATTAATTACGGTTTAATTATATCGTCATTGGATTTTCAACATATACAGAGGGTTGACAAAAGGTAAATAGACATTCTGTTTTCGCATGGTTTTTTATTTGATGATGAAAGTAAATAAATAATAAATTTATTAAATGAATATATTTGGAATGATGTTGGTTTCCCCTTTGCATTACGTAAAGTTAACAACACGCTCTGGCATTCCATCGATGACCTTTAACATTGTTCTTGAGGACCAATCATCGTGGTCTCTCTTTACTTCTGTCAACCATCCGTAAAACGTGCAAAGAAATAATTTCTTTCGCATCATTTTCTTTTCCTTTGAAATCAACTCCATCGTAAAATATTTTACTAACGAATTTTCCCTTTGTAAGAAAGATTAAAGAAAAACGTATTCATACTTAAAATTTCCATAATTAAATTCGTTATAAACTTATGTTTAAAAATAATATAAAATATTTAAAAACCTTTTAAAAAAACTTCTTTTTTTTAAATTAAATATTTTAAGATGTTAAAAAACAACATTACGAAATATAAACTGAATTGAGAGAAGAAAAAAGCGTCAAATGTTGAAGTTAAGTTCGCAGTAAAAATACTGAGAAGTAAAAATACATAAACTTCTCGTATATGTTACAGTAAAAGTGTATAAAAAGTGTGTAACCGGCCATTTCGCGTAATGACTGAAACTTTTAGTAATTTCGTGAAATGGCAGTGTCACTTGATCATTTCTCGAAATGATTAACATCTTCAGCCATTACGCGAAATAGCTGAAATTCCACCTTGATCATTTCGTACAAGATCATTTGCCCGGTTAGGTCAACTGTATGCCCTCGACAATTGGTTAGGTTAAGTCGTGTTATTTTCGTTAAAACTAACGAAAATAACACAATTTAACCTAACCAATTGTCAAGGGCATACAGTGACTTTCTTTATAAATATTAAAAGTAGTTTATATAAAGAATGGGTTAAATAAAAACTCCACCATGGTAGTTTCTCACCGCTGAGTTCAGCACTTTAAGGACCAATTTATATTCCAGCAATTTACAAAAGAATTTTTTTTTCCTTTCTCTCTTTTCAAAAAAGAAACGTGCATGAATATTTAACTTTAAAAACGTGCAAAGTACATATAACTTTTTTCTTAATTTAAGAAAAAGAGAGAGAGAGAGAGACCACATTTCCATACACGCGTGAATATTCACAAATTTGAATGGGGTGAGTTCATTACTTATTTAAAAGTTTTCGCGCAAAATTTATCAACTTTTTGTGTTTTCGTCCGACAAAAGGTTTGGGGGAATAATTCTGTATCGAATTCAAAATACGCGCGCACAGACAGGGTTTTCATACGGAATTCAACAGTATCGATTCATTACACTATAATACAGTAATATTGGCTTATTTATTCGGTTATTGTTCTTAATTGCGGGTTATATATATATGGCCGAATTCAATTTTCTATAGAGCTAAATCGGCGGCGCGACCAACGCGAGAATCTGTCCATAAAGCGAAAGCATTTGCATCTCAATGGAGTAAAATTGTCGATAAATGACTATCTTCGTTATTGGTTTACGATACGACTTGTTTTAATTTACTTTTTGTCTGCGATGGCTGTAATTTCAATTTAAATACTTTATTTAAATAATAATAATAATAGTGAGGCAAATTCCATTCACTCCCATAAACAACCATTAGTCGTAGTAAGGATTAAGTAGCAACGTCACTTGAGGAATTAAAGTATTCCAACTCGCCTTTCCTACCAGCATTTTTTACCCGTAATTTAGGATCTACTGGATATTTCAAAAGTGTCTGGGCGCCTACATATACATTATATACATGTCGGTGCAGAGGGACTTTTGAAACACCCTGTATAAAACAATAAGCATAATATACAAATGAAAAACATTAAAAAATATCGAATACTTAAATAACGTTGATTAAATTAAATTAATGCTACCGATCCCATGATATTTATATTAAAAAACTCCACTCTCCCCACCCAAAACATTTTTTTTTTTTATGATGAATTTTAAGGTTAAGTATTTATTGCCTAATGCTATTTAACTGAAGAAGGTTGATAATTTTGATGTTTGGAATAGTTGAAGAATTATACGGTAGTTTTATTTTATCTTGTTATTGATGAAACCGCTTTATAAAGTGACCATTTCGCTTCTTATTTTGGCATTTGTATAAATAATAATAGTTAACGTTTTGTCTATTTACCAATTACAGTTAATGATTTTATATAACGTTTACAAATTGCAACAAATTTTTCAGTTCTTTTTCCCAATAAAGCAATAAATTTGCAGGAGCCCCATTAAATAAATAAAATAAAAAATCCTCAATTTTTTTTTAATGACAATTCCGGGGTTTTCTCATCCTTGCTATTTGTTAATGAAACTTATTTTATATATATAATTTATTATATGTAATAAATATATAGTAATGGAATAAACTGAAGGATGTACACGATGCTCTTGGTGAAACTGTTTTACTCACAATTACCACTGTATTATCGTATGTAATTTGCAAACAATCCCAAAACATAAAACTGTGGATCAATTCAAGTATGTATATATATATTATATATAGATATATATATATATATATATATATATAGAAATAATAATAATAATAATAATTAGCTACACTAGTATAAAACCTCTCTCTTTCAAGAACTTGGCTAAAAGAAAAACGTTAAACACACACACACAATGAAATATAGCGACATTAACTGTAAAGCGAGCGTCGCTTATCGCTTCGGAGTGTTCTAATAACGTTCTGTAGGATTCCGACTAAAGCGGAATATTTCCCGCTGTTATTTCTTTTTTCGCAGAATGAGGAAGACAAATATTTCATGACCTGTCAACTTCGCATCTAAAAAATTGCACCCACTTTCACGCTGCAATCCATAAAATACACAATTCGATACAATTTTTATTGTACCACGCGGTAACATTTTTCATATTGCTCTTAGCCATTACATATCATATTATAGACTCCCTTAGCTTCAAATAAAAACTGAATTACGTTCAATAGATTCCGTGGAACGAGAAACGTTTTTATATACTGCAGGTTAAATTTTTATCATCATAATGATTCAATAAAAACGTAGTTCGTGAGCAATAAATTAAGGCAGGGGAGGGTTGGGGTTTATGAGGAATTATTTATTTTAAGAGGGCGACTGTGTTCATATGTGCTGAGATCATCCCTTTTTTTATTATTTTATTTATTATTTACTATTGTTATTTGGATTACCGTAATTGGAATGTGTGTGGCGGGTTGTCTACATATACCCGTATTCATTCCAATTTGAATTTGTAAGTTCGTATAGTTTCCCTCTCTTCATATACAGGGTGTCCTATAATTCCGGTTTCATAGGAAAATTTATTTTAACCCTTTGACGACCGGTATACGTTTCTTTGAACTTAAAAGTTTAGGTGTTATTGGTATTCACAATTAGATATGTTAGTAACTATAGTCACTTAAATGACCCATTTTGGGGTTAATTTTCCAACAACTAAACGATACCTATATAAACATTTAGATGTATTTGTAGAAACGTTGCATCATTGTACAATTTATATTATTATTTCGCTGGGACACACATGTCCCGTGGTCCTCAAAGGGTTAAATTAAATTTACAAAAGTAATACATTAGAATTAAAATAAATGTTCAAATTGATGTCTCGTTTTGGGACCCTTTTTTTTTTTTCGTTGCAATGGCTAACATGGAACTAAGTTACCTCGTGAGGAAAAGGCCTCCACCTTTACCCGAGTGTAATTCACTTCCATATTAGCCATTGCGTGTTATTCTACCTGCAACTAAAAAAAAAGTCTCAAAACAAGACATCAATTTGAACATCTGTTTCCGTTCTTATGTATTACTTTTGTAAATTTAATTTAAAATAAATTTTCCCATACGAGATCTGACTTACAGGAATCTCTCTCTCTCTCTCTCTCTCTCTCTCTCTCTCTCTCTCTCTCTCTCTCTCTATATATATATATATATATATATATATATACACAGTGGTGTAGTGCTGTGGGAACGCGTGGGAACGGTGTTCCCTTACTTTTTTTGGTAGACGGAACGGCGTTCCCTCACTATTTCAAATAAATCCGAACTTACAAATCTCTAACGTCATGAAATTTTAATTCCCACCCCTAGAAGAAATATGAGAAAGAACCATTAACTGCTTCATTTCTTTTAGCTTCGACTGAGGCAATGCTAGCCAATAAAGATCTGATGAAACAGTCACCACGGCGTACCAGTTGTTAACTTTTTTTAGTTAATCATTCCAGTTGTTAGCTATTTTTATTGATCGTGCTGGATGTCATACATCTAATGACACTGGAAATACTGCATCTTCAACCTTGGAATATATTCTAATATCCAGTGCATATGACCTCAAAATATCCCTGAAATTGGTCAGATTTCAAAAGATTTCCCGGGGGGCTTACAGTGCCCCCGGACCCCCAGCTGTATGGGCTCGCCGCGCTCGCCATTGTCCCCCCCGCATCTGAGTAACACTTTCAAAATGCGTTCCCTCACTTCTTTATTTAGCACTACACCACTGTATATATATATATCTATATATATATATATATATATATAGGGTGTCCCCCAAAAAACTATATACTCTTTATAGCATCATATATTTTATAATTTTAAAAAACCAAACAATATATTGTTATAGCAATTGCCAATGAAAGGTAAATTAGTAATCTAAGTGATCAAAATGTTATAGCGAGTTGTTTGCATATAAAATTTAATTAACTACGCCAAGTGCTCTAAATGTTCTCCGGCGGCATGAATGCACTTTCAATACAACAAAATCGTGTGGTCTGATGAAGCTACCTTCAAGCTGAATGGCACAGTAAATCGACACAACTGCAGGTACTGGTCACTTGATAATCCACACGTTTATGTGGATAAACATGTTAATTTACCAGGATTAACAGCATGGTGTGGTTTATCATTTAGGGGTTTGGTTGGACCATTTTTCTTTAATGGGACAGTTACCGGTGCCGCATATCTCGACGTGCTGCGGACAGAAATTATAGCTGCAGCTCGGAAGTTGTTTGGAAACGACGACTTTTACTTTCAACAAGATGGAGCCCCCCCCTCATTATCATTGTGATGTCAGAAGGTATCTCGATGAAACGTTGCCTAACCGTTGGATAGGACGAAGAGGAAGCGTTGAGTATCCTCCACGTTCACCGGACTTGACTCCACTTGATTTTTACTTGTGGGGCTAACCTGAAGGATGCAGTTTATGGTACAAGACCTGCAACACTCGAACACCTTAAGAATGCAATTAGGGAAAAGTGCGGGACCATCACAGCAACCACATTAGTCCATGTCTGCGAATCAGTTAGTCGACGCATTCAAAAGTGCATTCATGCCGCCGGAGAACATTTTGAGCACTTGGCGTAGTTAATTAAATTTTATATGCAAACAACTCGCTATAACATTTTGATCACTTAGATTACTAATTTACCTTTCATTGGCAATTGCCATAACAATATATTGTTTTTTGTTTTTTTAAATTATAAAATATATGATGCTATACAGAGTATATTGTAGTAATGCCTAGTTAAGAAGATTAATAATGATATTAAAGATTAAAATGTTTTTTATAAATGTTCAAATTATGATTGTTTGGATTGAAATTGTATTTGATGAGAATGTTTTGGGTTTATTGAAATTAAAATGATTTGTAATAAATTTAATAAAGGGCACCGAGAGAAATGGCTGAGTATTTCGAATTAAACTTTTAATATAGTTTTTATAGTCGTTTTGGAAAAGAGAAATTTAAGATGTCTGTTGTAACTTCTCAGAGATTGTAACGGTTTTTATATATGGGTGTGGGGGTCGGTTGGGTATGGGGGAATTGGGGGGAAAAAAACCCTCTACAAGGGTACCATAAGTTCCTACATACGGGGAGTTGAATTCTAGAGGTTGTTCAAGCAGATCGCAGGTTGTTGGGGCTCTCAAAATTTTGTAAGTATAGCTTGTCAGTTTAATGTAAATCGAAATTTACCAAATTCTCTCTCGGTGCTGTTTTATTTATTAACTCTCGACCTCGCCCTAACCGCCTGTGAATGTAAATTAATTTAGTATTCCAATAAAAACTAAAATAAGCCTAACGGTGCGTTCTTTCGAAAATCCTTAAGGTTGTGTCGGTGTTAAATTCGACTGTTATAGCTGGACAGATACTTAATTACCTGTTGCATCCCTAATATATCGGCTAAATAGGCTCTTTAATAATCGAAACACTACATTCTGGTGGCAGCTAACCTTATTAAATTGTTAAGCAATTTGAAACCGTATTAAATTGTTATCAATTTGATAATACGAACCCACGCACTCCGTATTAAAGTAGGCTTTTGCATTAATTCGTGTTTCGTGAATAGGTATTGAAAAAAAATTGTGTGTGTGTTCTTCCAATTAATGTTACATCTTTCCCTTTCGATCTGTTTTGTTAACATTGTTATATAGAAAATTTGGTACCTTTATAAATATTTATATAGTTGTCTAGTGGGTAGGCTTTTGAAAAAAAAAAAAAAAAAAAATATTGTGTAGCTTCTAACGTTTCGTTTGACTTTAAACCTCTCGAGTGGTTACCTCAGGCCCTCCCTCGTTCCCCGACCCCATTATTCTCCATCTCCCCCAGATCCCCGATAGGAAGGGAGGGTTGTAAACTTTAAACTGCTCTTCGTCGCGTTCGTTTTTAATTTTTAGAGATTCTCCTTTCGGGCACTTCATTTTTTCTTTTCTACATACGAATACATATAGCTCTTTTAACATGGCTGGTAGGCGTAATGGAAATGGTCAGCCCCGCACTAATCACCCTGTAACAGTGTCTCCGCAAATCCTTTAGAATTTGAGAAACGGATGCCCGCTTAAATTTAGATAAAGATGATATCGAAACGTATTTTCAAACGTTTACGTGGAAGGCAAATTTAAAGAAAATTAGCGAGCGGGATCAAATTACAATTATTCTTAGCAAGTTGGAAGGGTCGCAGCTGTACAAAGTGATAGATACGCTTCCGGACCCTGAGTCTTGCACGATAGAGGATTTACGGAACGCCCTATCGTCAAGACACACCGAGCAAAGGTTTCTCTTGTTATTTAATTCTATTGGAAACCTGCAAATCACTCCTCATATGTCTTTCCCCGAATATTCCACTCTCGTAAAAAATAAAATCTGCGGAGCTTTTGACAAAAGCAGAAAATTTTCAATAGACGAAGTAGCTTTAATGTTAACCAGTTTGGCCGTGAAACGGAATGTCCTGAAGGCATTACCATCAACATTTGACCCGAAAGATGTTGATACCTTAGCAAAAAAATTTGACCCATCTGAATGCGAATTAGACCCAGATGAAATAGAAAATTGGTGCAATCCGTCCCGTCTGACGAAAAATAAAGCGTCTTTTCCCTTATCACAAATGCCACCGACTGTCCCACCCCCCTCTAACTACTTCCATTACCCTCCCCCGCAACCGATTCTCCCTAACACTTTACCCCCTCCCAACGCGTCACAGCTGCCCACGATAGATCCCAACGAAATACTGTCCGTTCTGTCGTATTCAGGGTCATTCTTTGACGGAATGTATTCGTAACCCACCGAGAGGCACTTGTTTTCATTGCAACATGCCGGGGCATATGCGTAGTTCGTGCCCCATTTTTTTAGCAAATGGACCCCCTCCAAAGCGACAACGGACGTAATGGGCCCCAAGCCTGTTACGAAACAACGGCACACTTCAACAATTCACGTTTCGCCGACAAAATTCACTAATAAACCTGCCCAACCAATAAGCCCCATACTTAATGCGAAGCCTACTCTACCTGCGAAAAATGCGTGTCCCATGATTCGCGTTCAAATATATCATAATTTTTACCGTACTCTTATAGATTCTGGTAGTGATATTTCGCTAATTAAGAGTTCGGTTGCCTCTAATTTTGTAAATCAGGGGTTCAAAGTCAATTCATGTAATAAAATTCTGAGAGCTGCGAACGGAAAATGCATTCGAACAGAAGGAAGTATGCGACTGCCAATTAATTTGAAAGATGGAAAATTTTACTATCATCATTTTGTTATTGTGAGCGATGTTTCATTTCCGGGTGCGTTACTTTTCGGATCAGACTTATTAAAACGTGCCAGTGCGATTATAAAATATAAGGCAAATTCAGATATTCAGTCTATCAAATTATTTAAAACATTTTTTCCATCACTCTCCAACGAAATTCCGTCGATTCAAGTAAATGTAGTCAAAGTTTCAAAACATTCCCAAATGCACTTTGCAATGGCTCCAAAAGATTTTGATATTCCTGCATTCACGGCGGCACGATGTTTTGTTAAAATACGTAATATTCCCGATGATACCTGCATTTTAATAGACTCCTCTAAGTTACCGTCAGACATCGAATTTCCCCCCACTTTGGCCTACGTAAAAAAGGGAAGAGCTCCTTTAGCAATTTATAATTATTCGAGTAAAATTTCAAAATTCCGTTTCATTCAGTAATAGGCCAAGTACATATTGTACAGGAGGAAATGCAACCTCAGACTGACGTTCCTTCTCATTCAGTTTGTGTTACGTCGGTGACCCCTGATACAGAATTAGAAACACAGTTCCAACAATTGGAATTGTCTCATTTGGATGACACTCAAAAATCTACGTTACTAAACCTTTTACGTAGCCATAGGAACGCCATTTCCTTAAATGAATTCGACCTAGGTGAAGTGCCTGACGTTCTTTGTTCAATAGAAACGGGTAATAGTGGGCCTATCGTCTCTCCACAGTACAGATTACCGTACTCGTCGCGCGCTTTAGTGGAACAGCACATTCAAAATATGCTAAAAATGGGTGTTGTTCAACCGTCCGAAAGTGCTTGGCGATCACCGATTCTCTTAGTGAAAAAACAAAATGGGGGAACGCGATTAGTCGTTGATCTTCGTAAACTGAACGCAGTTACGAAGAAAGATACTTACTTGATTAATAGATCTGACGACATATTTGATAGCCTAAATGGTTCAACAGTTTTTTCCACCTTAGATTTAAAGCATGGTTACTATCAAATAACCCTTAATCCGGAAGATCGTCAAAAGACTGCATTTATGGCACCTAATGGCCTATTTGAATATAGAAAATTGCCCAACGGAGCGACCAATGGTCCGGCTATATTCTCACGAACTATAAATCGGATTTTACAAAAACAAATTCAGGATAACATATGTCATTCGTTTATTGATGACATTATCGTCACAGGCCAAAACTTTGAACATCATTTGAGCAATTTAGATAGAGTATTAACGCAGCTGGAAACTTACAATTTAAAATTGGGCTATCAAAATGTAGTTTTGCGAAGAATACGGTAAAATTTCTTGGCCATGAGGTTTCTGAGCATGGCATTTCCCCGTCACCAGAGAAAGTGACTTGTATTCAAGAGGCTTCACCACCTACTACAATACGAAAAGTTAGACAATTTTTAGGGCTAATAGGCTTTTATCGTCGTTTCATCAAGGATTTTTCGGTTATTGCGGGACCTTTGACTGAATTAACGCGACAGAACAATAAATTTAAATGGGAAAGATCACATCAAATCGCATTTGACACATTAAAGCAGAAATTAACTGAGGCTCCCATTTTACAAAGTCCTGATTTTACTAAACCATTTCACTTATACACAGACGCGTCAAATAAAGGACTCGGTGCAGTTTTAACGCAGATGTCAGATAACTCTATAACGGATACAGAAATCCCTATGCCCATTGCTTATTTTTCTAGGAAACTTAAAGATTCTGAGGTCTTGAAATCGACAATAGAGAAGGAAGCAATGGCTGTAATTGAGGGAGTTAATAAGTTCGCGCATTATGTGACGGGCGTAAAATTTCATATTCATTCCGACCACCGGCCATTAGCATACATATTTAATAAGAACAATAAAAATCCAAAATTGTGTAGATGGGCACTACAGTTAAGTACTTTTGACTTCCAATTTCATTACTTACCCGGGAAAGCAAATATTTTAGCTGACTATCTCTCAAGGACAACAGAAAAAGAGACGCTTCCAGTAGGCCCAGCCTTGAATATTAACGCGGTAGGCTCAGACGAATGTGCTCAATCGGTTTTTCAGTTAGATTTAAAAACTGTACAGAAAGAGCAGTCAGAGGATAAATTTTCGAAACCCATTATACAGTATTTGAACGGCGATTGTAATGCACCTCTTCGGAAACCGAGTGAAAGCCATTTATACTATTTAGACGAAGGCATATTATATAGGGTCCCAGAAATTCATAAGAACACAGCGCATATTAGAAATCAACTTGTCGTACCAAAATCGTTAGTCATAGCTGTCCTACAGTTAACTCACGACTCTCTTGTAGCGTGTCATCAGGGTTTCTTGAGGACCTTAGAAAGAACGAGATCAAATTTTTATTGGCCAAATATGATCAAAGATATTAAAGAGTACACAAAAACGTGTGTACCATGTCAATTGCGCCGATCGCACGGCCAACAAACGGCAGAATTAGGAACGTTCCCTCCTATTGATAGGCCTATGCAACGTCTTTCCATAGACTTAATCCAATTGCCAAAATCTTATGAGGGGAATGAATATGCATTAGTTTTTGTTGATAACTTTACCCGATATGTTTGGGCGACTGCTATGCCAAATAAATCTGCTAATACGGTAACTGAGGCCTTTACGAATTTTATTTGCAGTAATGCCTGTTTTACTGAATGTACTTTAGACAACGGTACTGAATTCAAAAACGCTCTTTTTACGGAAGTGTGTGCCAACTTGCAAATTAAATTAAAATTTACGGTCCCATTTAAGCCGACTGGTAACTCCTACGTTGAAAGACAAAACGGAAATATAAAAAAATGCCTTTCTCATCTAGCGGAAAACGATTCTTTAACTTGGGATAAGCAGCTACCGTTTGCTTGTTTAGCGTTGAACACGTCCTATCAGACCAGTATTAAAAACATCCCATTTTTTTTGTTTCATGGCCGAGATCCCGAACTCCCATTTGCGAGCTTTTTAGGAAAACAGCGATTAAATTACTCTTTGGGTGAAAATTATGCGGTGGAAATGTTGCTCAGATTAAATAAAGCCTTTACATCCGTAAAAGAAAACTCCGAAAAACGGCACGAGGCAAATAAAGAGCTATACGATAAAAACACAACCAAAATTGACTTACAAGTTGGAGACATCGTTTGGAAAAGGAACGAGGGAACAGCGTCTCAATTAGACAAGTTAAAGTGGCCAGTTAAATATGTTGGGCCGTATCGAATTATTGATAGGTTCAACGATAACTTTGTTATTAGAGAAATATTTTCCAGTAAGAAAAAAGCTGTTTTGACGCATGCCAACAAGATCAAGAGAGCGTTTTTAAGAGAAGCCTATCCGATGGTCGTACCTGAAGACTCAAATTGTGATGCTGAACAGATTTTTGTGAGGCCTAATCCGCCGAATTCGACAGACAGCCAATCTGCCGTTACAAAACCTAACGAAAAAACTCACGCGTATAATTTAAGGAAGCGATAACTAATCATAAGGAGAAAATAGCCGTTATATGGAGATTTTCAACATTAAAATAAACGACAGAGCAAAACACTTGTTCGATTATTTTCAATTGCCGATTTCTGTAACTGACACAACCCAATATGAAATGCTTTGTTCATTCTTAAAAACGAATAATTTGTGTATGTTTTACTTAGGAGAGAGAGAGAGTATGGTACGCGATTTCTCGAACTGACGGGCTGTCTTTCAAACTTGAAGGCCTATATTCAGTTTCTCGAATCATGCATACAGTATTTAGAATTCAACTCCGTGTTTTGGGATGGTTCGTCCTAGAACACTAGCAATTTCCTCGTTCTTCATTACATTCATAGCTTTATTATAGGCATATTATAAATGAGTACTTACTTTCATAACCGTTCATATTTTATTACGTTTCTGATTCTTTACGGCCCTGTCATATATAATATATAACGCATGCATTATTATTAGCTTGAAAAATTTTGCTTTAAAGTTACATAATTTTCTGATTTTTTTATTGATTATTGAATTATTTCGCCATTTCTTTTTTTGGAAGGAAACATTTTGCTTAGTACAACACAGTAGCTATCTTACAAAGTCTTCCTGTAGGCCTATCGTAAAATATTGTTCGAATATTGTTTATCACTGCTGTATTGTTGTATGCCACCATCAAGTTATTTATATGTGTATTGAGTATTAAATTATAGTACCTCTTAAATTTATTATAAATATTTCCTTAGATAGTTATTTAACAAAATTTTATTTGATGCAACATAAATAATCATAGGATTTTCCTTAAGTAAGCACAAATGTTATGAATTAAATTCTAAATTGTTCTTTCCACACGTAACGTTAAATTTATTAATTATAGACTTGAAACTACGGCAGTGATGTTTATTTTTATTTTGTGGGCCTATATACTGTAAGTGTGGATTACGTTGGCGTGTCTTAAATTTGAGAACACATATTTTACATTTTTTTGAGTATTTTTTGAATAAACTTTATTAGTAATAAAATAAATACACTAGTCTTTTTACAATTTACAATTTTTCAATGTTTTTACTGCGACATCGGCAAATTATAATTTTTATTTGAAATACAGGAATTGGTGTAGTAAATTCTTTTGATATATTGATTTTTTTTTTACTTTTTTTATATTCATTATTTTTTTATTTTTATAGGTGGGCTGTTTTGTTGTCTTTTTTTTCTTCTATCTTTCATTTTTTCAGACAAAAAATTCCGACTGATATTTTGTTAAATTAGGGCTAGTTAAAAAATGTGTTGGGTTTGGAAGGATGTCTTTTTGTAGGCCTATCGTAAAATATTGTTCGAATATTGGTTATCACTATTGTATGTGTATTGACTATTAAATTATAGTATCTTTTAAATTATTATAGAGAGTTTCTTCAATAGTTATTTTACAAAATTTTAATTGGTTTAACATAAATAAGCATAGGATTTTTCTTTAATAAGCACAAATGTTATGCATAAAATTCTAAATTGTTCTTTCCGCGCATAACATTGAATTTATTAAATATAGGCCTAAAAGTGCAGCAGTAAATTTTATTTTTATTTTGACGGCCAAGGTGAGTTACGGTACACATATTTTACTAAATCTGGATATTATAATTTTTTTTGAATTACAGAAATTTGTGTAGCAAATTCTTTTCATATATTTTCTTTACGTTTTATAAATTCATTCAATAATCAATTTTATTTGTATAAGTAGGCCGATTTTATTTTTCTTTCCAGTTCAATGACAATGGTAAAATTTTTAGTTCAAATTTAGATTGTATTCTAAAAAGGATGTTTTAATTTGATATTTTAATTTGGGTATTAGAAATGAAAAATTTTTTTTTAGTTCGAGCGTTTGCATGGAAAATATTACGAAATTATGTTAGGATATAATGCAAGTTCATTCGGTTACGTAGGGATATTTGTATAGAGGTTCGCTTACAAACAAAGCGACCGCTCTTAATTATGCAGTGTTGTTTTTGTTTACAGTGGATTGCGTGTATTTTTTTAGTGCATATGATCTATTCTTATTTAGTATAATTATGCAAATTTGTGGTTTCACTTGGAAACGATAAATTACTGAGATTTTTGTGATTTGCAAACCATACTGGGGTTTCTGTTGAAGGAGAGAGTTGTATCTCAGATGTAATTTGCTAATTGCGAGTTCAATTCGTATGAAATTTGACGTTTCAAGTTGGAGTTACTGTATTAAAATAATTTTTGGTAGTAATATTTAAATTTTTTTTACTTTTTAATAACTGTTTAGAAAATTATTATTGTTTAAACCTTCAGTCGGAGTTAACTAATGCATTTGAAACATTGACTCAAGTGTACACTCGGAAATGGAGCCTTATAGATAGCCAGTAACGTTTTTGTGGCGTCTTTGTGTGCTCCTCCTCAAAGCAAGAGGGTTCATGATTGTCAGAGAATGGATGACATGAAGTTTCTGGGGTTCATTTTTGTCTTTTGTATTTAGAGGTATTGAGGTGATTTCTGACGATAGTTTGAACAATAATAGTTCTTAAATTATACTAACAGTTACTATGTATGGGCGCTTTTATATTTATACTGTACAATTTTTTTAGCGTTTTATGACTTTTTTTTATCTTCTCTGCTGTAACTGCCATAAGTGACCTTATTGGTAGCTAGATTTGATTAAGTTTTTGCGAAATTTTTTATATTTTTTCCGTGAATTTGGCCAGAGCAAATGTGTAGTTATTGTTTCGAAGTGAACTGTCGAGAAAATTCGATAAATAAAAATGAAATGATAAGCAGTACAGAAACGTTTCGAATAAACTTTTTTTTTTCAAAATTGCAAAGGCTCGGTTTGGGGTCAACCAAGTTGAATCCGAGTTCCATCAAGTGAGTTTAATCGACCGGATAGGTGATCGATCACCAATGAGAGAGAGAGAAGAGAAACCAAATGGCGCATGGACTTGGCGCAGGATGGTTTCGGAAGAGAAGAGAGGAACCGAATGCGCATGGACTTGGCGCAGGACAGTTTCGGAAGAGAAGAGAAATTTACGTGTGCAGGGTCTTGGCACACGAAAGTTTCGATCGAAGATGGTCTACTGGTATTTTTCGGGCAGTAGCTGGTCACGCTGCTCGAATGCTTCGCTAAATATGTGTCACAGCGCGCGGTAGACAAGCCACGAGAGCTTGAACGGGTGCCTACGACTGTACTGTCCATACAGACATACAGTAGGTTCGTTGGGAAACGGCCTACGGCGGAGTCATCGTTTGATTGTTGCCAGTAGAAGAGTCTTTCAGCTGGACGTAGGAAGAGCAGCGTTCACCGACAAAAGTGGAGATGAGACAAGGCGAGTTTCTTCATCGACTTCTAGAATTGCAAATTCCGTCCAATTCCAGCGCGTGGTCCCGCTTTCAGATATCTCCCCCCTTGATCCTTTTAGAATTGGACGTCTCTCGTTTTTTTTTTTCGCCATTGGAGAGAGAGCGGAACCATTATAGCGTGCTGCCCTGTTGCATGTTGATTGATGCAATCCCTTGCATTCTAGCGAAGTGAGCAGGAGAGCTGCGATTGAAAATTCAAATCCGTTGTCAGCGTGCGGAGTGTCATCTAAACAGTCCAGCAAATTGATGTACTGAGTATTATGTAATAAATTAAAGTGAAAGGGTCCGATTATTGCCCATATTTGTTGTGTTTTTCGTGAAATAGTATGTGCCTCTTGGTCAGTATTTTGTGTAAACTTTTTTTTTTTTTTTTTTGTTGCCCTGATAGTAACTGTATAACTATACAAATAATTGTTTCAAATGTAAAGCGATCGTTGATGAGAAATCGCGGGAATAGATTGTGAACTTAGGATTTGTGTGGCCACTGTAAGAAAATTTTCCGTTATTTTTTTTTGGCATGTATAGATTAGTTACAGGTTGTAATTTAATTATTAGTGTGAAATGTTGTTTTATGCAAGTGTGAACATTATAAAGTTTTCGATTTTTATAAAATGATACAAAATATCTGACGGTGAAATTTGTCATTCTAATTATTTCTTTTATTTCTAAACTCAATTTGACTAAATAAATTATATTATAAGTTTCCTAGTGTCAAACTTATTTTCAAGGGGGTGAGGCGAGTGTAGTAATGCCTAGTTAAGAAGATTAATAATGATATTTCTTAAAGATTAAAATGTTTTTTATAAATGTTCAAATTATGATTGTTTGGATTGAAATTGTATTTGATGAGAATGTTTTGGGTTTATTGAAATTAAAATGATTTGTAATAAATTTAATGAAGGGCACCTAGAGAAATGGCTGAGTATTTCGAATTAAACTTTTAATATAGTTTTTATATAGTCGTTTTGGAAAAGAGAAATTTAAGATGTCTGTTGTAACTTCTGAGAGATTGTAACGGTTTTTATATATGGGTTGGGTGGGTCGGTTGGGTATGGGGGAAATTGGGGGAAAACCCTCTACAAGGGTACCATAAGTTCCTACATACGGGGAGTTGAATTCTAGAGGTTGTTCAAGCAAGATCGCAGGTTGTTGGGGCTCTCAAAATTTTGTAAGTATAGCTTGTCAGTTTAATGTAAATCGAAATTTACCAAATTCTCTCTCTCGGTGCTGTTTTATTTATTAACTCTCGACCTCGCCCTAACCGCCTGTGAATGTAAATTAATTTAGTATTCCAATAAAAACTAAAATAAGCCTAACGGTGCGTTCTTTCGAAAATCCTTAAGGTTGTGTCGGTGTTAAATTCGACTGTTATAGCTGGACAGATACTTAATTACCTGTTGCATCCCTAATATATCGGCTAAATAGGCTCTTTAATAATCTAAACTACAATATAGTTTTTTTGGGGACACCCTATATATATATATATATATATATATATATATATATATATATAATATATATATATATATATATATATATATATATATATAGGGTGAACCAAATGTAGGTGGACAGTAAATGATAACGTTTATTTTGAGAATACATATTTAATTTTTTTGTATACTATAATACAAAATAAAATTTAAATAAATTTAGTTATAATATTTAATATAATATAACACAAACACCATAGTTATAATGAACACCATAGTTATATAATAAATATAACACAAACCGTATTCAACCTACTGTCCACCTACTTTTGGTTCACCGTATATATGTTTTCCAACTAATTTAAAAAAAATTGAACAAAAATTCCTTTCTTCAACAATGGTATACAACATTGATCTACGATCAAATATACCGTGAGTTACGCTTGATTTATAGTATACTAGCGGAGCGACCCGGCGTTGCCCGGGTGAAAGTTGAACGATATATATAAGCACACCGGACAAAAATTAGTCACCCCTCTCAGAATGTACCTAATAACGTGTGACGGCGCCTCTGGCCTTGATAACCGCACGAATCCGGCGAGTTTAGTATGCGGAGGTACGCCTGCTGGTTCAAATTCATCGTCACTGGAACGAGAGGGCCCATTTCGTGGTACGAAAAACATCCCCAGAACATCACGGAACCACCTCCAGCCTGAACAACACCTTCGACGCATTCAGGATTAAAGGCTTCATTGGACCTGCGATGTACTCGTCGCCTCCCATCATTGGAGAACAAAAAAAACGGGACTCATCGGACCAAATTACACGTTTCCAATCTGCCGCAGTCCAGTTTTTGTGCCTCTGAGCCCATTTATAACGTGCCAATTTGTGACTTGCTGTTAACAGCGGCCTCTTCCGTGGTACCCTGCTCCAGATGTCCATCGCATGCAGTTCTCGTCGCAATGTCCGTTCGGAAATTGGTCGCTGGAGAACCTCATTGGTTTCTTGGAGCAATTGTTCTCTGGTTTGAAAACGATTTGCAGTTACTAGACGAGAAACATGGCGGCGGTCCCTATTGTCGAGAATTGTTTTCCGGCCACAGTTACGCCGTCGATTTTCAGTTGATTGCGAACTACACCACTCTTTGTAAACTCGCTGGACAGTACGCGTTGACACACCAACAAATTGGGCTACTTCAGACATTTTGTGTCCGTGGGCTCTGCCAAACACAATGGCTCCTTTTTGCCACTGAGTAACGTCTGCCTCACGACCCATTTAGACTATATCCAACACACACTTTGTTCTTCACCACCTCACGAAACAGATCTGATCCTGTGTGCTACGTCACCGCTACTTGTCACTTACCAATGCTACATCAGCGCCTCTGTGTGACCTTGAACTTCCTACTATCGGTGCTATTAGGGGTGACTAATTTTTTGTCCGGTGTGCTTATATATATACACAGTTAGGTCAACTGAATGCCCGATTAGGTTATGAATGCCCGGTTAGGTTAATTGAATGCCCGATTAGATTAATTGAATGCCCGGTTAGGTTAATTGTACGCCCTTGACGATTGGTTAGGTTAAGTCGTGATATTTTCGTTAGTTTTAACGAAAATATCACGACTTACCCTAACCAATCGTCAAGGGCGTACAGTTGACCTAACCGGGCACTCAATAATTTTACGTAGGTTTCGATATATATATATATATATATATATATATATATATATATATGACCTCGGAGGCCAACGCCATATAGCCTATGTCCTTATATATGCTAAAGCTCCGCCCATTTTATGCCACTATCTTTTATGACGAGTCTATGATGTCACTATCTTTCAACCAATCCGGAATACAGAGGCCTCCAGCGGCCTCAGATGACGTCGGAGACCGACGCCACATAGCCTATCTTCTTCCCCGGCCTCAGTTCAGTTACCCCTATCCCCCAAGTCTCATCCAAATCCGGCCAGTGGTTTGGCCGCCCATAAAAAACAAAGTAAGTAAGTTCGCAGGCAGTTCGACCGTCACGAGTATTAGTATAGATTAAAAACTAAATTAAAAGAAACCTTTCGAATTAAAGTGAAATTTATACATTATCCGAAACAAGAAACTTTTATGAACATTTTTAAGGATAACTTTTTTATAATTCGTGTTTCGATTCTGAGAAAATTAAAAAAAAACAACAACAAAAACTAGTTTCTTCGTTAAAACATTCCAATTGCGACGAAACAAATTATACCCAAGTCATCCTCGAGACCATCGTAAAATTTCTTGCCGAACTCAATGAGATTATAATTATTTGCAGGTAGTTAAAAAAAATAAAAATAAAAATAATATTAATAATAATAATAAACGTATAAAAACTTAATTAAATACGAAATTAAAGATGGCGATTAAAATAAAATTAAAAAAAACCTCCCCTCAACGAAGAACCTGAAAGTCTCGTAATTAAAAGTTAAATTGAATGATATACGCTCAATTAAAATTCTAAACGTCGTCGCCAGATATAATTTTCCGTCCATATTCGCTTGAAGTGCGGAGGTTCCACGAGTACAATTCGTATGTTGGAATGGGTTCCACACAAAAGCTGAAGACAAAAGTCGCAAAACAAAGGAGAAGCTCTTTTGCAAAGGTGAAAGGGACAGAATTAAAATGAAAAGGAAGGGGAAAAGAGAGAGAGAGAGAGAGAGAGAGAGAGAGAGAGAGAGAGAGAGAAGGATGGGGAAATGCAGGAATAAAAGTAGAGTATTTTTAAACCCAAAGTTATTCAAATTTATATTCGCATTTTTAAATTTTCTTCGCCCAAAACTATTTCATAAACGAATAAATTTTCATAAATTCTGAAGCGAAAAAAAAAAAAAAGGTTTCAATTCTTTTATCACGAAATAGAATTTTGTTGAATAGAATGAAAGAAAACAAAGGCAAACCTGATTCTTGTGTAGATAAGTCAAGACTGGAAACCTCCCTTTGGACCTGAACCTTGAACTGCTCAGAATAACTTTAGTCGGCGCTTCCGCGGGGACGAACAACTCTTGTGGATAAGTATCGCAAATCTGGAATATGCGAACGGTATAAGAATTTAATTTGGAACTTGTTTCAGAAAAGGGACGAATAACTTCTCCAAAATTCTTTTTAAAAACATTATACTATCATCTGTATGAGCGCCTTCGGATGCCAGTGAGTAATAGGGCCCGAGTGCCACGGAAATCCCCAGCCTTAGAATTTAATATTATTAAAACTTTAAAGAGGAAATGAGCATATAAAAAAAACTTTAGTAAATATAACGTTTTTGACAATCTAAACGGACAGCTGCAGGCTTATATTGAAAAAAAAAAAAAATTATATATACATATATATATATATATATATATATATATATATATATATATATATATATATATACAGGGCCGGATCTAGAAGTTGCGAGGCCCTAGGCAGATCTAGAAATTGCGAGGCCCTAGGCCCATATATATGAAAATATGGACTTAATTATCGGTACTATACCAGCAATATTAGAATCCCGCATAGACAGAACTATGCCAGCACTTAAAAATTAAACCAAACCAAAATAATCACGCATGGAAATTGTATAAGAAATATAAATAAACCATACAAATAAGTATAAATTATAATATGAATCAAGATTTGTATCGAAAATATAAGACAATGATTTCTAAGATTTATATAATATTATAGGTAATGACTTTCCATAGTATACAAACGTTTTTCATATGTGATGTATAAGAGATGTTGACATTTCATTTTTTATAATAGTGAGCGATCGACTTATCAGGCTAAATATTAATGCTTTAATATTTGGTTCAGATGCTCCTTGAATATTACAGCAATGCTTTTCTACTTTTCTTCGAGCTAAACTCTTCAATTAATTGAGAATAATCTAATGAATTTGTTATATCGTTTTCTATTGATAACATAGCTAATGATTGCAATCTCGCTTGAGACATGGTGGAACGCAAATATGTTTTAATAAGTTTGAGACGCGAGAAACTTCTTTCAGCCGAAGCAACAGTAACTGGGATGGTTAATACTATTCGAAGTGCAACATAAACATTAGGATAAATCTCACTTAGTTGTTTTTGCACTATATAAACAAGGGCATTTCCGAGATCTGTTTTCTCAGGTATAAACCTGCAAAGTACTTTAAGTTCTTCATAGAGTTCTAAATCATTAATATCACTTGAACAGAACGCGCAAAACGGCTTGAGCGAGGCCCCCTTTGGCGCGAGGCCCTAGGCGATCGCCTATAGCTAAATCCGGGACTGTATATATATATATATATATATATATATATATATATATTATATATATATTCATTTCCAAAGTCGTACCATTCCCGTACTTGTGAACAATAACTTCGCTCCAAGAGCGAATGCCCCTTAATCTCGCCCTGAATCAAAGGGGAACCAAAAGTAGTCGACTTTTCGGATTACTTTAGCTTTTATCAGAATTCTTCCTATTTCCCGTTTGTTACGAAATTAATGGTATTAATCGTAATCATCTTACATCTATTCCCCTTCTATAAATGCTATTGGGCGTAAACGTTGGCTGCAAGACTAACTGTACATCCCTCGTTTGTGCTTCGAAATTACAGTACAGTACATCTATTACAATATATTCCATATTTGTATATTATATACAATTATATAGACACTTAACTAGCCTAGAGGGGATCTTAGTGTCTTTGTTAGCCGTATCCCCCCCCCCCACTCCCCCATCAGGCTTTTCTGCATAATCATTATTCCGTCGTTGCTTTCCTTCCTTCCGAAACTGTTCCTGAATTCGTTATCGGGCATACTTACCTTCGTTCCATTTTATTTTCCATAAGGAAAGGTACACTGTAACGTTACAAGGTTAAAGAAGAGATAACAACACTTTTATCATCTTTTTAGGGTAAAGAGAGCTGGAAATTTTATATGAAAATTTACATAATTTTTTGTTAGTGATATTCAAATTGGGTATATTCTCTCTCTCTCTCTCTCATATATATATATATATATATATATATATATATATATATATATATATATATATATATGAATAAAACCACGAAGGAAAGGAAACACAAAACGGTGCTCAAGCGCTTTCGTCTAATGACATCCTCAGGAACACTGAAATACATAAAAGGTTACGGCCTATATATAGGTTACAGAAAGAAAAAAAAATATATAATAAATAACATACATACACAAAACATATACACATATATATATATACATACATATCTACACACATACACATATATATACATATATGCAATAAACGGAGAAGTAAAAATAAAACTTAAAAATTAAGGATTAGAGGATTAACAAAGAGGCATATCGATTTTTAGCACAAGATCAAATGAGTTATAAAAATAATACAAATTTATACTGGAGATACGCCCGGGTTTAACACTTTGCCTTTTTAGAGTCAAGTTTCGATATATATAAAAATAAATTGAAGATTAAAAGTTAATAAAGTAGCTTACAAGTTTACCAAAGATTTAGCGTCCTACCCTTTTTATCTAGATTTGTTTTGAAGGAATTCAAAACAACAGGATCGAGTTGAAAAAGACCTTTGCTTATGTTGAAGTTATTTGAAAGTTGAATAATGGCAGACTCAAGAATATTTCTATTGACAATGTTGCTTGAATGAAATAAAACAGAAGCATTATTCCAATCAATACAGTGGGATAACTCTGACAAATGGACAAAAAGAGCACTGGACAACTGTCCTGTTCTGACGGAATATTGATGCTGTTTTATACGTGTGTGCAAATCCTTTCCCGTCTGACCTATGTAAAAGGAATCACATTGTTTACACCCAATTTTATAGATAATGCCTGAATTATTGGTAGGGCTATTTTTTACTATGATATTTTTCACAATATTGTTATATGAAAATACTACATTAATATCCAAAAGTTTAAGTACATTAGCAATGCCTAAAAAGCCCGGGAAAAATGGAAGTACTAAAATATTTTTTGACAAAGTACGAGTGTTATTATTGACACGATAGAAAGTTCGTTTTGCCTTGTTGAGACAAGATTCCATAAACGCAGATGGGTAACACAGATCACTTCCAATACCGTTGATTTTTTCCAATTCGGCATCGATGTATTCTGGACTGGCGATCCTAAGGGCGCGGAGAAACATTGATGAAAAAATGGCCTTCTTAGTGGGGGTGTCATGTCCCGAGTAAAAGTGTACGTAGGACAAGTTGTTTGTTGTTTTCCGATAGATACTAAACTTAAAACCTGGGCTTTCCCTATGTACACGCACATCCAAAAATGGGATTGACTTGTCTTGTTCCACTTCTAAAGTAAACTTAATGGAGGGGACTTGATCATTTAACTGAAGGAGGAAGTTATCCAGGTCACGATTCATGGGCCAGATACACAAAATATCGTGGACGTACCGCAACCAAGGGATGCCAACCCCCAGGATTCTCGGAATGTAAGTAATTTCGAAAAACTCCATATAAATATTGGAGAGGAGGGGCGAAAAGGGGTTGCCCATGGCCATCCCAAACACTTGTTGATAATACTCGTTATTGAAAGTGAATTTACAGTCTTTAATGCAAAGCTTAATAAGTTCCAAAACAATGTGTGAAGGTAGTGGCAGGTCATACTTATGTAATTCTTGGGAGAGAAAGTCAAGCATATCATCAATCGGCACTTTTGTAAACAATGAACAAACATCAAAACTGATCAATCTATCGTTAGTTTCAGTAGGTGCATTATTCAATTTTTCAGTAAGATCCATGGAATTTTTTACATGTGAATCAGAGATAGTTCCGAGAATGGGGGACAAGACTTTGACAAGCCATTTGGAGAGTTTATAAGTAATAGAGCCCACCGAGCTAATAATAGGGCGCATAGGGTTGCCAGGTTTGTGGGTTTTAATAAGACCGTAAAGGTAGGGCAGAGAAGGTGAAGTGGACATGAAAAGCGGAATTAAGTCCTTATGATCTTTGAGAATGCGTTTCAAGCCACTATTAAATGATTTGATGACGTCATCCTGCGGGTTCTTCCTAAGTTTGCTGTATGTGGCGGGGTCCTGGAGAAGCTCGTTCATCTTTCCGATGTAGTCCACTTTGTCCATAATAACTATGGTGTTAGCCTTGTCTGCTTTAGTAATATGGAGCTCCCCATCTTTTTTTAATTGTGAGAGGCCATCGCAAAACCGTTTAGGAAAGTTTTCTTCGTAATTACCATTCGCCGCACTATAAACGAGGCCTTTAACTATGTTAAACAAATACTGAGGGAGAATACACTGTTTTTCAAAACACGCGAGACTGTAACAAATTTGTAAAGCCGAAGGTTTTTTAACAATAAAAAATTCCATGGATCTTACTGAAAAATTGAATAATGCACGTACTGAAACTAACGATAGATTGATCAGTTTTGATGTTTGTTCATTGTTTACAAAAGTGCCGATTGATGATATGCTTGACTTTCTCTCCCAAGAATTACATAAGTATGACCTGCCACTAC
The DNA here is from genome assembly GCA_023014485.1 of Bathynomus jamesi. NCBI lineage: Eukaryota > Metazoa > Arthropoda > Malacostraca > Isopoda > Cirolanidae > Bathynomus > Bathynomus jamesi. The sequence goes on along the minus strand of JAJOZX010004993.1, from coordinate 148,092 downwards.
CTTCACACATTGTTTTGGAACTTATTAAGCTTTGCATTAAAGACTGTAAATTCACTTTCAATAACGAGTATTATCAACAAGTGTTTGGGATGGCCATGGGCAACCCCTTATCGCCCCTCCTCTCCAATATTTATATGGAGTTTTTCGAAATTACTTACATTCCGAGAATCCTGGGGGTTGGCATCCCTTGGTTGCGGTACGTCCACGATATTTTGTGTATCTGGCCCATGAATCGTGACCTGGATAACTTCCTCCTTCAGTTAAATGATCAAGTCCCCTCCATTAAGTTTACTTTAGAAGTGGAACAAGACAAGTCAATCCCATTTTTGGATGTGCGTGTACATAGGGAAAGCCCAGGTTTTAAGTTTAGTATCTATCGGAAAACAACAAACAACTTGTCCTACGTACACTTTTACTCGGGACATGACACCCCACTAAGAAGGCCATTTTTTCATCAATGTTTCTCCGCGCCCTTAGGATCGCCAGTCCGGAATTCATCGATGCCGAATTGGAAAAAATCAACGGTATTGGAAGTGATCTGTGTTACCCATCTGCGTTTATGGAATCTTGTCTCAACAAGGCAAAACAAACTTTCTATCGTGTCAATAATAACACTCGTACTTTGTCAAAAAATATTTTAGTACTTCCATTTTTCCCGGGCTTTTTAGGCATTGCTAATGTACTTAAACTTTTGGATATTAATGTAGTATTTTCATATAACAATATTGTGAAAAATATCATAGTAAAAAATAGCCCTACCAATAATTCAGGCATTATCTATAAAATTGGGTGTAAACAATGTGATTCCTTTTACATAGGTCAGACGGGAAAGGATTTGCACACACGTATAAAACAGCATCAATATTCCGTCAGAACATGACAGTTGTCCAGTGCTCTTTTTGTCCATTTGTCAGAGTTATCCCACTGTATTGATTGGAATAATGCTTCTGTTTTATTTCATTCGAGCAACATTGTCAATAGAAATATTCTTGAGTCTGCCATTATTCAACTTTCAAATAACTTCAACATAAGCAAAGGTCTTTTTCAACTCGATCCTGTTGTTTTGAATTCCTTCAAAACAAATCTAATAAAAAGGGTAGGACGCTAAATCTTTGGTAAACTTGTAAGCTACTTTATTAACTTTTAATTTTCAATTTATTTTTATATATATCGAAACTTGACTCTAAAAAGGCAAAGTGTTAAACCCGGGCGTATCTCCAGTATAAATTTGTATTATTTTTATAACTCATTTGATCTTGTGCTAAAAATCGATATGCCTCTTTGTTAATCCTCTAATCCTTAATTTTTAAGTTTTATTTTTACTTCTCCGTTTATTGCATATATGTATATATATGTGTATGTGTGTAGATATGTATGTATATATATATATATGTATATGTTTGTGTGTATGTATGTTATTTATTTATAATTTTTTTTTTCTTTCTGTAACCTATATATAGGCCGTAACCTTTTATGTATTTCAGTGTTCCTGAGGATGTCATTAGACGAAAGCGCTTGAGCACCGTTTTGTGTTTCCTTTCCTTCGTGGTTTTATTCATCATAAATATTTTTCACGTGTTACTTCCGTGAAATAATTTTCATAATATATATATATATATATATATATATATATATATATATATATATATATACAGGGTGTCCCATAAGTCCGGCATCGTAGGAAAAATAATAAAAAAGGGCAAAACAAAAGCTTTTATTTACAGAAAGTGCTCAATATGTCCACCATTGTTTTCAATACACAAATTTAGACGTGATACCCAGTCAGCAAGCACACGGTGAATGATGTCAGGAGTAATGGTGTTACATGGTGGCGTGAGATCCGGGCTTCTAGCCGGTCGGGATCATCTTCGCTTAATTTCTGTAGGATCTGAAGTTTATATGGATGCCATTTGTGAGCCTGAAGAATGCGATGGATGCTACTTTTCGACACTCCTGTCTCGGCGGACAATCGCCGAAGAGACTTATTGGGACTTCTGTTAAAATGAGCCAGGATAACAGTCGCTGTATCATCGTCAGTGGACGTCCTTGAAGGTCCACTGTGTGGTTTATCTTCTATGGATCCTGTTTCCTTAAACTTTGCAACAAGTCTGCTAACACAACTCTGTGTTATTGGCTCGCGGTCTGGATGCAGTCTGTTAAATTCAGCAGCGGCCTCTCTTTGACTCCGATTTCCTATGAGTAGAATTATCTGGATTCGTTCTTCCTTGCTCACAGACATTATATATGACAGTATATATGACTGTGCAAAAGTCTTAGGCGGGTCTGAAAAAATCTTCTATTGATAAATTTTCTCAATTTCAAAAGTTAAAATACACGTGTTAGCTTCAACATTTATCATTTATTAGAGAACCATCACCATAAGTACTGAAAAGTTAATACAATTGTCGAAAGTCAGTATTTTCTGTGACCGCCATTTTTCCGCAAAACTGCTGCGATTCGATTTGGAATGCTATCTTGGAGTTTTTGCAAGAAATCCACTGGAATAATGTTCCATGCATCTAAAGTGACCTGCCATAGCTCTTCTTTCGATTTTTGGCTGCTTTTCTTGCTTCTTTCTGTCTGAATAATCCCAAACAGCCTCAATAATATTTAAATCAGGGCTCTGAGGAGGCCACTCCATCAGTTGCGAGTCTCGACGTTCTTTTTTATTCTCCAAATAGGTTTTGACTACATTGGCAGTATGCTTAGGGTCATTGTCGTACTGAAAAATAAAATTTTGCCCAATTATTTTCTGACCTGATGTCACAGCATGATGAATTAGGATCTGTCTGTATCTTTCTGCATTCAGTCTTCCATCAGTTTTCATAAGATCCCAACACTATTTGCTGAAATGCAGCGCCAAACTTCAATAGATCCTCCATCATGCCTAGTTATTGGGTGTAAACACATTTCCTTGAATTGTTCTCCGTTTCTTCTTCTCGCATACTGTCTTCTCTTTGTGCCAAAAAATTCCAATTTTGACTCGTCACTCCAGAGGACCCTTTTGCACTGGTCAGCATTCCAATTCTTGTGCTTTTGAGCAAATTTGAGCCCCTTTGACTCGTTTCCTTTCGTGAGAAATGACTTGATTGCCACTCGACCATTAAGACATTTCTGATGAGTGATCTCCTCAAGGTGGATGAGTGGACTTGTAATCCTGAGGTCTGGGCAAGTTCTGCCGAAAGTTCTGCACTGGATTTTCGTCTATTTCTGAGAGATGTTAGCTTAAGGTGTCTGTCATCGATTTTAGAAAGTTTCCTTGGCCTCCCACTGCGTTTTCGATCTTCACCTTTGCGTTTCGCACTGTTTCTTCAAAATTGCTCGAATACCACATCTTGATACTCCAGTTTGTCGCGATATTTCTGATTGAGAGTGACCCTGTTCGTGCAATAATACCACCCGGTGTCGAGTTGCAATGGATATTTTAGCCATAGCTTGACCAATGTAAAATTTTATGCCTTTATCTGGAAGAAGAGAGAAAATTAACAATTAAGAAATTTTAGTAAGAAAAATTAAATTTCATTTAGTTAGGAGCATTAAACAATTACAAAACCATACAATAGAAGTTCTGTTTACAAACTGTTACTGAATGAGCTTAGAATATCTTGTAAACTAGTACCTAGAAGCTTTGTGTTAAATTCCGTTCTATCTCCAGCAGTAGCACGTTTTGATGAAACATCCGTTTTCTTCGTTAAACTGCCTAATAACTGAGGTTATTGACAATGACTATACATTATAATTTATATTTATAATAAAACAACACTAACATGCTGAAATATTCAACATAATTATTAAAAAAGAAAAGAAAAACGCAAATGTACAAGGGTGCCTAAGACTTTTGCACAGTAGTATATATATATATATATATGCAAAGAGTATTTATTGGTCCGTTGATAGACGGGGAGGCCAAACACACAAATAACCACCAAAAAATGAGCGAACTGCTTAAGAAACAATTTAACTCTGTGTTTAGCACCCCTAAGTCCGACATGAAAGTAAAAAACGCAGACGAATTTTTCGACATTGATACAAATCAGCCAACTACAAATTCTGGCACAAACCTATTAATGGATTTAGAGTTCTCGGAAGGAGATGTAATTAAGGCTCTACCACAGATGCGAGACAATTCGGCACCAGGGCCAGACACATGGAGTGCCACATTTCTGAAGAACTGTAGAGAAAGTATTTCCAAACCGCTATACTTACTATGGAGGAAATCACTCGACAAAGGACAAATTCCACTGCCATTAAAGAACGCGAACATTGCCCCTTTATTCAAAGGTGGTAACAGAACAATGCCCAAGAATTATCGGCCGGTAGCTCTCACCTCATAAAGTGCTTTAAACGTATAATTAGAAGCGAAACTACCTACTACCTACAAGAAAAGAACTTATACAACCCAAATCAACATGGTTTCAGGGCTGGAAGATCATGCCTATCACAGTTATTAGACCACCAGGAGAAAATACTGGAAATACTCTGTCGAGGACAAAACATAGATGTAATCTATACTGACTTTGCTAAAGCCTTCGATAAATGTGACCATGGAATTATAGCACATAAACTTAAGAATACAGGAATTGCTGGAAAGGTGGGAAGATGGATATTTAATTTCTTGATGCAAAGAACACAAAGTGGTGGTAAATGGAGTGTTGTGACGGCAAATTTGCGTGCCGAAATCTCTTACGAGAATAGGAGCAGAAATTTTAGTTTTAAGATTTTGTTGTTTAAATCTCTAAAGCAAGGTAGTTTAGAGTATGGTTATTGAAGGATATCAATAGGTTTCTTGTTACAGGGTTAAAAATAAAAATGTTTCAGATTTTTTAACGTTCGTTCGATTTTTATTTGTGTGTTCTCACGGTAAGAATATAACCCAGGACAGCCTCGCGGTAAAGATTTATGGTAGGGTCGAGGAGCGGCCCTAGCTTCAAAGAGAGGAGAAAATAAGCTGGCCGGGTTCAGATGTAAAATGGTTGATTTTCTCTTCGCTTCGTGGTTAAACTTTTGGAAAACAGACTTCGAATCCACTTGTTAAATTGGACCATGACGTTGGTCATAAATTTGAGAAACTAAGTGGCTTCGAAGTAAAGAACTTTATTTTAAGTTGATTTTAAGGAAAAGGAGGAGCTTTGTTTTTGGAAGGGAATGTCAATGTCCAATCAAAGGACAATGATTCTTATAACACCCAGTGAGGGAAAAGGAAAGCGCCTTCTTTCCTTATGTATGGATGAAAGCTTTCGTAGGGACGACCTTATGTAATGAAAATGGTTTTGATAGGTCATTCAGAATATTGTAAGGCGGAGTCCTTGAAATTTTAAGGTGTAACTTAGATTTCTAAGTTAGTTGTAGTTCGGTCCTGTAAAGATAAAGTGGCTTGTAAAGAATGAATCTTTAGGCTCTGTGGCGTGATTGAAAATTTCTGAGTTAAAACTGTTTCACGTTGTACTTAAAATTTGAATTGCCTTTGTTTACGCGAACTTGTGTGTAAGAGCTTTATTGTTAGCGACCGGAAAAAAAAAAAAAACTTTGTGGAATTTCTTCTAATTTAATTTTGTTCAAATTAAATGTTAAACTTTAAGTTTGCGACATATTAGGTTTCCTCAGGGAAGAGTCAATATCTTGTGTTGAAGTTGGTTCCCGTGGAAACCTGGTTAGTTAGTGCATGACCATTCAGTTATTGTGAGAAGTAATCTAATTTATTTGACGGACTTTTTTTCCTGGAAGAATCTGCGGAACTCGCGCAAAACTGTTGAGATTAAATTTCCCAAATTTTTGTAAGTAAACTATTTTTGTAAACAACTTAAATTACGAAATTTGAATTTAGTGCTGTTTCTAAAGTTACACACAAATAAAAAACCCCTCTGTATAAATGTTTTTTGAGACTTAAATACTTGCAAACATTTTCTTTAAATTAAGAATTTGATTTTTTAAACAAAATTTGTAATCGTACATCCGCATATTTCTTTCAATTTATGTCTTAATTGGAGTGAAATTAAATAAACTTTATAAGAGGGAGTGTGTCGTTTCTATGCTACCTTGCAATAGGCCTCTCTTGTAAGCTGAGGGTAAATTAACATTGAAAGTTTGAAATCCAAAGTGGGCTTCAAGTAAGCCGAGGGAAACTACGCGTATAAAATTGAAAGGCCATTCGAGTGGATAGGCAGAGTCATCCTGAAATAAACGAACACGCGCGTACGAAATAAGTGCAATCGGAAAAAAAGTGCGCACCACATAAATGAAGGGGTTGCACACAACAGGAGTTAAATCGGAAGTCTCGGAAGTAGAGAGCTCTGTCCCACAAGGGACAATACTAGCTCCTTTGCTGTTCATAATAATGATTGCAGATATTGATGCAGATATCAATGACAGTACTGTATCATGTTTCGCAGATGACACAAAGATATGCAAGGAAATATTAAACGACGGTGACACAGAAAGATTACAAAACGACATTGAAACATTATTCCAGTGGGCAGAAGACAACAATATGAAGTTCAACGAAGAAAAATTTCAACTTCTAAGATATGGTAATAACAAGGAGCTAAAGAAAAAAGGGTAAAAAACTCTGCAAGCCAAACAGATAACATCAAATTCACAAGTGAGGGATCCTGGAGTAATAATGTCTTCAGATGCAGAATTCAGAGAGAGCACTATAACATCAAAATTACAACGGCTAGAATAATAATAGGAATCATCTGGAGGAGCTTCCGCAGCAGAAAAGCAAACATCATGCTCAAATTACGGAAGAGTCTAGTCCAACCAATAATTGAGTATTGCTCAGTACTCACAAGCCCATACAGAAAACAAAACACTGCTAACATTGAAGCTATACAAAGGACTTTTTCATCTAAAATAGAGGAAGCGGAAAGTGAAGACTACTGGTCTCGACTACAATCACTGAAATTCTACTCTCTCGAAAGGCGCGAGCGGCGGTACACAATAATATACATATGGAAAATACTTGAGGGCTCTGTCCCTGACCTTAGAAGTGAAATAGAAACAAATTGGAATGAGAGAAGAGGCAGATTTTGTACGATTCCAGCTGCGGTGGGACAAGGGGCCATGAAAACGAGGATGGAAAATACCCTCAGAATACGAGGCCCAAAGCATTTCAATGTCTTACCAAAAGAAGTGAGGAATCTTCAGCACACCAACCTGAATAACTTCAAGAACCAGCTGGACAGATTCCTGAGCAAAGTCCCTGGCCAGCAATGCGTGGCTGGCTACGAAGGCAGGAGGAGATCAGACAGCAATTCCCTCCTTCACCAAATCCTGCAAATGAGGCGGGATGCTGCAGAGGGGTCGACCGAAGGTCGATCCTGAACCGTCGTTCAAACTCACCTAAAGTATATATATATTATATATATATATATACACAGTTGATTCGACTATCCGCATGTTAACTAGCCGTACAACTATGACGTCACACGTCAACTATCCGCACAAAATTGGCAGTCATGTACTGGTAATTTTTCTGTAACCGTTTTATATTTTCTATAATTAATTTGCTGTTTTTATCTATATTTTTGCTGTAAGTGAACGTCAAGTATCCGCATTTTTCAACTATCCGCACGCCTCTAGGAACAGACCTGTGCTGATAGTCGAGAGTATACTGTATTCAAAACCGCTTTTACGAGTCATGTTTGTGATTGTCAAAATGATTCTTATTCTCGAACGATTTTCATCATCAGTAACCCGAAAGATATAACATCTGAAATGGGAATAATAAAAATAAATGCAGCGTTCATTAACATACAAAATATAAACAAAATCATATTTATATATATACAGGGTGTCCCATAAGTCTGGCATCATAGGAGAAATTCATATTTTTCTATTTCTACAAACCATAATTCGTATTTTTCTCTTTCTACAGGCCATAATGTCTGTGAGCAAGGAAGAACGAATCCAGATAATTCTACTCATAGGAAATCGGAGTCAAAGAGAGGCCGCTGCTGAATTTAACAGACTGCATCCAGACCGAGAGCCAATAACACAGAGTTGTGTTAGCAGACTTGTTGCAAAGTTTAAGGAAACAGGATCCATAGAAGATAAACCACGCAGTGGACCTTCAAGGAGATCCACTGACGATGATACAGCGACTGCTATCCTGGCTCATTTTAACAGAAGTCCCATAGGTCTCTTCGGCGATTGTCCACCGAGACAGGAGTGTCGAAAAGTAGCATATATCGCATTCTTCAGGCTCACAAATGGCATCCATATAAACTTCAGATCCTACAGAAATTAAGCGAAGATGATGATCCCGACCGGCGGATGGAATTTTGTGAATGGGCTACGGAACAATATGCTCGGGATGCCAATTTCCCGTCTACCATTCTGTTCAGTGACGAGGCTGTTTTTTATGGAAATGGTGAGGTAAATCGACAGAACACCCGCTACTGGTCTCAAAACAACCCTCACTGGTATACCTCTTCAAAGGAACAAGGTGCATCTCGGGTGATGGTATGGTGTGGCATTTGGAAGGATCGCGTCATAGGCCCCCTCTTTTTCGATGAACATGTCACTGGAGGCACCTACCTACGTATGCTCAAGGAAGAAGCACTTCCCAGTGTCTTGAACGAAGAAGGAAATTTCCCAACATGGTTCCAGCAAGACGGCGCTCCTGCACATTACAGCACCCAAGTAAGGGAATACCTGTACCAACAATTCCCTGGTCATTGGATAGGACGTCGAGGGCCTGTGGAATGGCCAGCTAGAAGCCCGGATCTCACGCCACTAGATTTTTATCTCCGGAGCCACTTGAAAGCGCTGGTATACGCAGAGAAAATTAGGAGTGTTGAACATTTGCGGCAGCGCATTATTGGGGCATGTAACACCATTACTCCTGACATCATTCACCGTGTGCTTGCTGACTGGGTATCACGTCTGAATTTGTGTATTGAAAACAATGGTAGACATATTGAGCACGTTCTGTAAATAAAAGCTTTTGTTTTGCCTTTTTCTATTATTTTTCCTATGATGCCGGATTTATGGGACACCCTGTATATATACACACACACACATATATATATATATTATATAAGCAAACAACCACAGGGAAAAGGAAACACGAAATCCGAGCGCTTTCGTGATATATTCACATCTTCAGGGACAAGAAAGAAATTTCCTATTTCTTTCTTGTCCCTGAAGATGTGAGTATATCATGAAAGCGCTCGGATTTCGTATTTCTATTTCCCTGTGGTTGTTTGCTTATTAATAAGATCACGTGTTATTCTGTGATTTTATTGCATATACTATATATATATATATATATATATATATATATATATATATAAGCAAACAACCACAGGGAAAAGGAAAAAGAAACACGAAATCCGAGCGCTTTCGTGATATATTCACATCTTCAGGGACAAGAAAGAAATTTCCTATTTCTTTCTTGTCCCTGAAGATGTGAGTATATCATGAAAGCGCTCGGATTTCGTATTTCTATTTCCCTGTGGTTGTTTGCTTATTAATAAGATCACGTGTTATTCTGTGATTTTATTGCATATATATATATATATATATATATATATATATATATATATATATATATATATATATATATATATATAATGGATCTTACTGAGTCTATATAATTGATAAGTAATAATTAAATAAAAGCTTATTTGCAGAATTTACATTAATTGTGGACTAACTTTAAAAACTTTACAATAAAAACAATGTCATACACTTATCCAAAATGCATTTTATAAACATTTAGAATGAACACTCTTGTATAAAAAAAAAAAAATACTAACGCAATTCTCCTTTATTATAATGAGCATCTACATTCATATGTCAAGGCTTTCTGTCAGCTGTAAACCTTAACCATGCACAGATGGGGATCGAGGGTGTCATAAAGACCGCGCTCGTAATCTCCACAAACAAGGAAATAATGGGGGCGAAAACTTAAGAAAGGCGAGAGGAGGTCTAATGAGACTGCGCATGCCCAATGAAAATACGCCATCATCGTCTTAATTACTTCTCTCGAAATGCGGAGTGCGATATCTTCTTTTTCTTCACCCATTTTCCTTTCCTTTTCAATCTAATTCATCCTCGCACACACGCACACACACACACACACACACACACACCTGCTTAATTCTATTCCTTATTTTTTGGCCACTTTTTTCACCACTCCTTTCCCTGCCACTGTTGAATACTTTTAGGCTTCCCCTCGTCTTCCGCTTCACTTACCGATTAACCCTTCATCTCGAGCATCAAAAAGGGGTAGAAAAAGCGGCTGAAAACCTATCGGAAATTGGGATTTTCATTCAAAGGCGGCGCTGGCGTGTAAACGAGAGAAAAAAGACTCTCCGTTCAGCCGTTTATAAATCAACGGAAATAGATTAAAGGAAATAAATTATGAATGTTGAAAAGATGCAGAACCAAATCCTAAGCTATTTTTCACTTTCATACTAAAGTAAATCATTTGAAAAATCTTCCTACGACCTAAATCTTTTTTGTAATGTTACAAAAAAAACAAAACCATTCTTAGATACACAAAAACAGTAAAAAAAAATCACACCCTTCACACGAACATCAAACATATTGCCACTCTTTTCGAACACGCAGAGCAGCGTTGCCACTCATGAAAAACAATTTTCAAAACATGCATGAGACTTTTTTCTAGATGGATAAAAAAAATTTCAAGGTACTGCTAATCTGCTACCGTGTGATTATTTTCATTAGAAATTTAAATTAAAATAAAAAACAGGCTGCAAAACAAAGTCATACTCATTGTTTTGTCGATTCGACTTTTTCAAAATTTCGTCAAATTTTTCAAGGAGTGCCAACGCTGATGCAGAGACACTCTCCAAGATTAAAGGCAAATACAGTAAATCTGGGATATCTTTCACACTTGAAAGAAGTGCTTCACTCGTTAACTGAGCAATGGACTTTTCTATTTGTTAAGCGAACCCATCACAGCGAACAGTCGAGTTGCACCAAACAAATTCTTCTGTAAACAAACGCTGGATCTGCTGGAACGATATTTTTCTCAAGGATATATATATATATATATATATATATATATATATATATATATATATATATTACAGGGTGTCCACAAGTCTGATTTCACAGGAAAATTTATTTTAAATTAACTTTACAAAAGTAATACATTAGCACTAAAACAAATATTCAAATTGATGTCTTGCTTCGGGACTTTTTTTTGTAGCATGTAGAATAACACGCAGTGGCTAATATGAAAGCGAGTTACACTCGTGAGGAAAAGGCGGAGGCCTTTTCCTCACGAGTGTAACTCACTTCCATATTAGCCACTGCGTGTTATTCTTCCCGCAACCAAAAAAAAAGGTCCAAAACAAGACCCCAATTTGAATATTCGTTTTAGTTCTAATGTATTACTTTTGTAAAGTTAATTTAAAATAAATTTTCCTACGAGACCGGATTTATGAGACACCCTGTAGATCTGCCTTTAGCTCATATTTTTTGTAATTATTTGTCGGTAATGTAATTGTCAATAACTCGGACAACCGATATTTTCTATTTTGTAATTATTTAATTTCTTACGCTTTCGTTAGAATAAGGGGAGGGGGGTCCATTAAAAAAATTTAAAGAAAGCGTTTTTTTTTCTCACCCTATACAATGATTATTTTTTCGAACTTCACCGCGTTAGGGTTTTAATCTAAAAAATTTGACAATCATCAAATAATTTGAATGATATTGTACCCAAGTTTTACGCATCCCATTATTTGTTTTAGGTTAGGTTAGGTTAACCTAACCTAAAAAAGACTAAGAAAATTCGGGATATTTATTTTCTCCGAGCTATTGCCTACATACAGATAGGACGAAATCCGAGCTAAAGGGGAATGGATCTGGTACGCTAAATTAATATCATTATTACTGGAGGATAAAGCCAACTTCCGACAACTTCCTAGTTCTGAAAACTTGAAAATTCCGCAAATACGAGTAAGGCACAAATGCGAGCCAACTGCCAGTCACCAGCCGGCACAGAAACGTATGCAATGCTGAAGTAAATAGAAGATAACTCTGAAAGCACAATTACAAATTCAAAATATTTTTCACTGCTGTAATAATAGACAAAATTGTATGTTAAAATGTACCATAAAATAATAGAAAATACCATGAAGCCATTTCCGATTTTTTTTTTATCATTGATCTATAAATAGTTTGACAAAAAGAACTTTGTCCGAAAAACATCGATGTCCCCTCATATATTTATGATCTTGACCTTTGGCGCAAAAACCTGATTCTTGCTCGCGACACATCGTCTTGTAATGATTCACGCGTGTGAAGTTTTATCAATTTATGATTAATAATTATATGGTGGACGGATCACCGATCTGATGTGGCTAAGAAAGTAGGCTTACTATAATTACTGAATGAAATTATATTGAAATTAGGGCCACCAATTTGGGCCTACTGCCCAAATAAACAATATATAATAAAGAGAGAGAAATGACCTTTTTTGTGTTTAATTAGGAAAATAAATCAATTATTTGTTCACAGCGATTAACAGTTCAATAAAGGTATTTATAATGATTAACAATTATATAACGGCATTTATACTATGCTAAAGATGTGTGATTCTTAGCAATAAGGAAATGGTTATAGACTAATTGTTAAGTAATTACACTAATTTAGATAGGCTAATGAGATATGCAAAAGGGAACACAGAATAAATAATAAAGCCTATTGATAACTGAAATAATGCACGTACGGTTGGTACAGTAAATGGATTAGGCCGTTAAGAATGAAGTGCATAAAAGATCACATAAACAATGAGATGCAAGATTAGTAAATTACACAAGTGAACACAATAACAGGGTGATACAAAATTACGGTATTGGTACGACACTTGAATAGGCCTACTGCGGTCTTAATGAGAGAGTTAGTTTTCCGGTTGCTTGCATACACTTGGATATAGCCTAATCGCGACGCTGAAATTACTCTGTAGGCTTCGCGAGATTTGCTTAACACGAAGGCAAAGGAGGCATACCGCAAATGATGAATAATTCTGGAGATTGAAGACCTACTTGAAGGTTGACCGTATTGCGTTCGCCCTTGGAGACTGTAGGGGGCCTGTTGAAATATTTGTTGAACGGGCGCCGATCGAAGTGTGGTGAAGGATGAGTGGAGAGCAAAGTGGAGTTGTAGCTTGCAGCCTACAGGAGGTTTACGGACCTGGGATTCGAAGGGTGCTTCTGTAGTCAGGTTGGCCTTGCCGGCGAGGATGAATGTTGACAGCCGGTAGCGACTTGCAGCAAGAGGCCAACGGAACGCCTACAGCAGTGATGTTCTTTCTTGTAGGATGGAATTGTAGAGTCGCCTCGAGTGTTGCTTCGTTCTTGTATAGTTGAAATGTGACTTGGGACTGAGGCCGGCTGGGGTCGAAACGGCGCTACGTGGAGAGAGTAGATTCACGAGGAGAAATTAACGAGCGGAGTGAGGTTTGGTGGGGAGCTTTAATTGATGAGACTTCGTGTAGGCTCGACCGGAGCCTTGAAGGAACAGCGGGCCGCTCTCCGGCGAAGGTCGGAGAGCGGGTGGCGTGACGAGTGGTGCTACTAACGAAGGTGCTGAGAGTGAGACGTGACGACCAAGACGAGAAAATGGCAAGTGAGGAGTGAGAATGATTTGAGGAAGAAACTGCACTTTATAGGCCTTGGTGACGTCCTCTGGTGGTCGCTTCGGGAAATACCACAGAATCTGTGTTTCCCGTGTGGGCTAGTTTCATGCCCACGTGTATAGCCTTTGTTTTGATTCCACGATGTTTGAGAATGGCGGGGAAAGGAATTTTTTTGTCTGACCGCTACAGTTAAAATATTATAGCGTGGACCTCCATTTGACCTTTGATACAGGGACCAGAGTCTCTGTGGAGCGGTTAAAAAGTTATGGTAACGACCTCAATTTGACCTGTGGCATCTATTTGTGACGCAGAAACCAGATTCTTACTGATGACACACCGTCTTGTGATGATTCATACGTGTGTGAAGTTTTATTAATTTCTGTTGAGCGATACTAGTTATAGTCCGGACACGAAAGTGTGACGAACAGACGGACGGACAAGCGCAATCTAGTATGGCCCCTTCCATTAATAATAACAAAACAACACCAACAACAACATGAAAGATATAGCGGTTCCATATACGTGATATCTCGTGCACGAGGTAAATTTGATAACGAAATGAAAAATAAATATTATAATCAAAGCTCTAGATACAAACCTTTTCAGGAATATATATATATATATATATATATATATATATATATATATATATATATATATATATATATATATGAGCACCCCTTTGTGTTTCTTTTTTCCTTCGTGGTTTTATTCATCATAAATACTTTTCACGTGTCACTTTCGTGAAATAATTTTTCATATATATATATATATATATATATATATATATCTCTCTCTCTCTCTCTCGAGTACAGTTTCCTGATAAACATCACATGCAGACTCTCCCATTGTTTCAGAATTTACATTTCACATTTGCATTTAGCTTTCAGCGTTGATTCAGTATAGAGATTTTGGTATTAACTTCCGTTTATTTATCGGATTAAGTCGTGTACGTTTAGAATGCCACGGAATAAAACTGGAATGTAATTCGCATTTATTTCAAAGCAAACTGCGATAATACTTAAATGAAGTATTTTGTTTTCACATTTTCATAATAAAATAAAAATGTTCGTGAATAAGAGAAGGTATAGAAGGAATGAATATCAATTTTCAAACAAAACTAGTCTTCTTCGTACTTTCTTTAAACTTTATTTACATTATGTATTTATTTTTTATTACAAAAAAATATTACATCTACATTTTATGAATTACAGATATTTGTTCAGAAGATATTTGTAACATTTTAATTCGCTTGAGATTATTTCTATTCTTGAAAAACATGCCCTGCATTTTTTTATTTACTCAGAATGCGCCTCATCTCAACCTTACATGCAAATAAGACGCATTTCTCCGCACTATCCTCGAGGAAGTAAAACTCTTAACGTTGCGGAATATATTTTTAACTTAGTATACGTGCAAGTTGTTGTACGAAGTGAAAACTCGTTTACATATTCGAATGTCAGTTCATTTGCTTGTGGATGAACAAAATGTTTGGCACTGTGCGGAATAATACATATACTGTTTATTAATTCAGTAAACATTCAAACTACGGGCCGTAAAGCCGTTTACTTATGTCAGTTCTTTTAACATTAGCTGCTGTGGATAATGCGTAATAACCTAGTAGATACGTTGGCATCTTTCGAATGTTTACATTTAGTACCTGCATGGCGAGTGGCTGTGACTTCTGAATCACAGACTTCAGGGATTACTTCTCAATTGGTGTCATTTCCATTCGCGGTGCGAAAGTAGGAATGCTCAAAGTGGGAATTCCAGAGAGTAGTGTCTATGGAAATTTCAACGTAAAATGAGAAATCCTACAGTGGGAGTGGGAATGGGAATGGGAATGAACGGCTTTGAGAATTACCTTTCAGATTTCTCATTCTTGGACGATAACTGAAATGCGAATGGCATTGAGTGGGGAGAAACCACTTCAGTGGCTTCAGCAACGGGGTGAGAGAAAGATAAGGCTATTTCGTTCGTCCACAAGAATTCTACTGAAGAGGTTCTTTTTTTGTTAGATTATATTACATTAGGTCAGGTTAGGTTAAGCTGATGAAATTTCCCATTGGCGAAATGTCTAAAAGTCCCTCCTCTTTCTCCCTCTACAAAAAAATGCTAACATTCGAAAGTAGTGTGCCAATGTCTCTCCATGCATGTTACGCAATATCCACAGCAGCTAACGTAAAAGAACTGACACGTAAACTGATTCGAGGTTTGTATCATAGTTTGAACGTTTAGTGAAATGGTAAATATTCAAGAGAGCTGTAAGTTTTATTTTTTTACTACGAATCTGCCGACCCGTTTTCGATTACCAGCGATGGCAGGCGGCGCTCAGCTAACCCAATTGTTCATCCTTCCATACAAAAATACTAGTGGGTAGATAAATGGGTAACCTGGGTAGCCTCGTGGTTAATACGCGAGATCGAGCCCGGGTGAGAACTTGAGAACTTTGTAATTTCTGATCACCGTTGAAGAAGTTGTAGTTCGGATTCTACATTAAACCGTAGGCCTAAGGTGAGACAACAAGCTTGACCTTCGTCAGAATGAACAATTCAGGCGGAAAGAAGCAAAACTAAGTATATATATATATATATATATATATATATATATATATATATAATATTACACCGACGCAATATAATTATTTTCCATTTTTTCCTCTAAGTAAAAAAACAAGCCTTAATTAAAAAAAAAACCAAGTTTAAAATAAGTAACAAAATCAAGGTTATTATAAAGATCGACATCTGAAACCTATGCTTTATTTCAGCATATATATATATATATATATATATATATATATATATATATTTTTTTTTACTTTTATATAGAAATGGCTGGTTAGGTTGAAATAAAGCTGTAAAAAAAATTATGCTGAAATAAAGCTTAGGCTCCCGAGTCCCGACCTCGATCTTTATAATAACCACAACTAATCTAATAACAAGAAAAAAAAAAGCAACAACTAAAACAAATAATGAAACATAAAAATAAATAAATAAAACATAATAAAATTAAATAAGAAAATAAACAAACTCGATAAAAGTCAACATTTTTTTCTTAAAAAAAATTAACAATTTTGAAGGAAAGATTTTTTATTTTTTATTTTTTAGTTTTTTTATTCCGATTTAAAACTTTCATAACAAAACTCCGAGAAAGAAAACTTATGACAGATGAATGACCGAGAGGTCAAAATAATAAAAGATCGTGTTTCCTACCCGAGGTACTTTGCTTCAGAGATGAGGTGTACACAACGGGAATCGATGCCGATTTGGTATAACCTTTCGCAAAACTCATCTATTTTCCTTTTTATTTTCTCTCAGTCTTTAATAAGCAGTGTTTAAAATAAGAAACTTTTCTCTATATACAGGGTATTTATAAAAATCGCGCAAACTTTTATTTTTAAATTATAATGAAGCAAGACTACAAGTTTCCAATTCCTCCCAAGTACGGAAGAAAATGTGACCAGACTCAAATTAAATTCCTCAACCGAAACGAAAACAGTTTTAAAAACGAAAAAAAGAGAGAGAAAAGAAACCGGAAATTAGTTCTCCTACCCCCCCCACAACCCCCTTTTCAAAGAAGGGGGTGGGTGGGTGATGCGAAACACGGTGATCTTAAAAATTTTATTCTTATTCATTGGAAAACAGTCATAAAAGACTTCTCTAACGTAAAAAAAAAAAAATAAAACTGATCTGAGAATGAACAGAAATTGACTTTTTTTCGAAGCTAAACATACATCATTTCAAAATGAAAAAGATCATTTTTTTAAATTTTTAATCAAGAAATTTAATTTAAGTATGAAGTTTAAGTATAAAGGCGCCAATTTTACACATACATACATACGACATATGTATACAAAATGCAAACTTAACTTACACAAATATATATATATATAATATATATATATATATATATATATATATATATATATATATATATATATATATATATATATACAGGGTGTACATAAAGTCAGGATCTATTTTTGTGAAATAATTATTTTTTTCAATTTTTCGTTTCAGAAGCCCTTAGAATGAATACAGAAGAGCGAGTGGCAATAGTAATTTGGCGAATCGCGGGAAAGAAATACAATGACATCAGAGAGAAGTTTAGAAGGAGATTTCATAAGCCGGGGCCAATAGACAAGACAATACGAAAATTGGTGAACAAATTTAAACGAACGGGATCTGTAAATGATGAAGCAAGATCAGGACGACCGTGTATGTCAGATCTTACCGTGAATGCAGTACGCGGAATTATCACTGAGGAGCCACGTACGACTTAGGGTGGCCCACTTTTCAATTTTTTTTGAAAAGTATAGGTGATCGTGGTTTTTCCCATTATTTGGCACTATACTAGCACATTGGTACCATTTTTAAAAAAATTGATCAATATTTAGGGGTCTCGCATCGACCTTGAAATTACGTTTTTTTTTTTAAATGCGTACTTTTTAACTTTTTACTGAATCAAGATAAATCATTAAGTAGGGATGTTTTTTGAATCCTCTTAATGAGAGAAGTCGTTTGGTGTGCCTGCCAATGTCATACGACTAACGGTTTAAAGGTTGTGCCTGTATACAGGTAATACCAATGTGCTAGTATAGTGCCAAATAATGGGAAAAACCACGATCACCTATACTTTTCAAAAAAATGAGTCACCATACCCGGGCGGAATGTATAATGTATATAGGTAATTAGAAAATGCACTATGCCTGTGCCAGGTACCTAACCTATTTTTTTTTTTGCAGATCATAACATTTTGAAATTCTGTCTGAGTTCCTCATCCTTTGTCATGGACAAATCGATGGCAACCATAACTGGAAGAACTCTTGAAGCTACAAATAGAGAGTCATCAAAAGGAAAGGCGAAACTAACATCGCTACCTTCTCTAAGATCGGCCTCGGAAATTTTTTTAGTTGGCCAACCGTCGTCCTCCATCAGTGGTAGCAAATTGCCAACACGGCAGGTTTTGCAATACTTCTTCAGTGTTATCAAGTACACTGCTAACAGGAAAGACGCATTCAAAGAAACCGTAAACAACGTCTTAAAGTTTTGGAACATGGCCCGCATTAAAACAATCACAAAGCTCAACTGCGAACGGAAGCTATAGGTATTGTGGAAAGAGTGGCACTTACTCCAAAAGAGCAGAAAACGAGAAACTGACGCCGGAGAAAAACGGCAGAAGTTTTCGGACAGTGTGGACAAGCTGTGGGATATCGGAGCATCTGACGCTGTCGAAGATATAAAGAAGAATCGACTGCTGTCCGACAAGGACAAGAAAGAAGACATTGACTTCTACCTCGATCAACGTGGTCCTCGGGTGGCAACGATGAGCGGGAACGATAAAGTTTTCGCTGTAAAAAGAAAGCTACAGGAAGGAAGAAAACGTCCTCGCCAGGAGCCGCAAACCTCAAAGTGTGCATACGAAAACGGAAATGAGGCCATGGAGAATGATGATACTGGCATGTCAGGAGAGTCGGAGACATAACTAGCGTTCCCCCTGCCGAAAGAGCCAAGTGTGTCTGTCAATCTTCCTCGCCGCATCCTTAATGCACCTGCTGTCATGGAAGTGGCTGATCGTTTCCGCATGTCCAATAATAATCAGGTGCGTATTGTGTATAGTATTCATCGATAGCGTCAGTTTTAAAGTGTCCCGTAACCCACATGTATTCTTGACAGTTTCCTTTCCACTTTCCATTCTCTACATAGGTAGTAAGCATTGTGGCTGCTATCACACGTTCGGCGGATCCACCAGCAGACCTCAATCAGTTCAGCATCTCGAAAGAAACGGCTCGCCGGGGAAGAGTGTCACATCGCCGTGAAGTGGCGACGGCTGTGAAGGACTCCTTCACGCCACCGAGGCACACTGTTGTCCACTGGGATGGCAAAATGGTCAAGGTCAGTTGATTAAGTTTTCATAGCTATCAATTTAGTAATGAGATTCATGAAGCATAATGTCAATTAAAAAGAGAACTGAATGTGAACAAAAATAGGTTACTTTACAACCATGAAATTGAAATATATGGCATGTGTTTCAGAACTTCCTTGGAACGGCGGAGCACCGCCAAGCAATTCTCATCTCCGGGGCTCCTCATTGCACAGAAGGAAAGTTGCTGTCAGTCCCAGCTGTTGCTGACGGCACCGGACTGTCGCAGGCGCGGGCAACCATACATGCTCTCGAAGATTGGGGATGTGAGGAGAGCGTCATCGGACTCTGCTTCGACACCACTTCCACCAACACGGGGAGGGTGCAGGGTGCAGTGTCCGGCTGGAAAACATGCTCGGGCGACCGCTACTCCAGCTGGGATGCCGCCATCACGTCCTAGAGCTTATCGTGGGGGCAGTAGCCGTCACCCTGCTCGGAAGGACTACGGCACCAACTGATCCTTTGTTTCAGCAGTTGAAGAGAAGGTTAGTTCATTTTTTGTGCAAGGTAAAGTTAGGACACATGATATTCCACTAGTTTATAAAACAGCAAGCCAAACCGGAACTTCAGAGTTTTCTCACACAATTTTCTTGTTTATTATTTTTGAAGATGGGACGAGCTCGATCTCTCGACCTACTGCAAGCTGCAGGTCGAGAATCTGGCGGAGGTACGTGGCTAATAGAACTCCGGGACGCGGCGGTCAGCTTCCTGAGCACAGCTTCTGGTTTCGTCAGAGACGATTACCGGGAAGTGGCAGAGATCACGCTCCTGGTACTCGGGACACAACCACGCCGTGGCATTCACCTCATGCGCCCAGGAGCCTACCACCACGCAAGATGGATGGCTAAAGTTAGTATTTTCAAACAAAAATAATCTAGAGATAAGTTTAAATGTTATTCAAAGATAAACATTTCATTATAACGCAAACAAAGTAATTGGTAACAATAAACCTGTCTTACTTACAATGGTGCCTATTCTGTTTCAGGTCATCTACTACACAAAACTGCTGATGTTCAGTAGGCAGCTGGAGCTCGACGCCGAGCTGGTCGACAAACTGCACAGGATCGTGGTGTTCATCGCTCTTCTGTACGTACCAGCTTGGTTGGCGGCCCCTGTAGCAGCTGATGCTACAGGGCGATGAGGCGGCACTTCTGGTATCTGAGGCCTCAGACCGTCATCTTCGCTCTATGCAGCAACAAGGTGGATGGCACTGTGAAGCAACAGATGGCAGAGAAGCTGTCCCACCTCCCTGTACCCAAAGACTTCACATACGAGAACGTCTCAGTCGACGAGATGATGCTACTCCGCGACCTGATCGACGAGTCCTCCTGGTTCTTATTTGCAGGTCTGAAGATGTATGGGTCTTCGTGGCTCACCCTGCCAACTGATAAGTGGGACGAGAACGAGGACTTTTGTCGTCTGAAGGATGTGATCTCTAATCTCCAGGTCACCAATGACGTCGCTGAACGAGGAGTCCAACTGATACAAGACTATGCAAACACGGTCACAAAGGACGAGGCACAGCTGCAGGATCTTCTGCAAGTGGTGGAAAAGAACTGGAAAGAGCTTGGCGACTTCAAGAAGTCATCACTCGCCACGATGACATAGCACAGAGGGACAACGTTGCAGCCAGTGACGTGTGACAGTGGTCAATACAATGCAAAAGTGATTGTTTAAGTTATTGTTTCTTTCTTCCTTATTTGTCTGCTATTTGCTGATTTTTTTGAAAAGTATATAGGTGATCGTGGTTTTTCCCATTATTTGGCACTATACTAGCACATTGGTATTACCTGTATACAGGCACAACTTTTAAACCGTTAGTCGTATGACATTGGAAGGCACACCAAACGACTTCTCTCATCAAGAGGATTCAGAAAACATCCCTACTTAATGATTTATCTTCATTCAGTAAAAGGTTAAAAAGTACGCATTTTTAAAAAAAAACTCGTAATTTCAAGGTCGACGCGAGACCCCTAAATATTGATCAATTTTTGTAAAAATGGTACCAATGTGCTAGTATAGTGCCAAATAATGGGAAAAACTACGATAACCTATACTTTTAAAAAAAAATTGAAAAGTGGGCCACCCTAACGTACGTCCGTTCGTGCTGCATCACACAGACTCGGCCTCCCGACGTCATCTGCGCACAAAATTCTGAAAGTTAATTTGCAGAAGAAAAGCTATCATTTGCAGGTTTTACATGATTTACATGAGGAAGATTTCCCTCGACGAAGTGCTGTGTGTGCTGATCTCGTAGAACAAATCTGGAGTGATAATTTAATGGACAACATTCTCTTTAGTGATGAAGCCACTTTCCATACGTGTGGAAAAGTAAATCGCCATAACTGTCGAATTTGGGCAGATGAAAGACCGAATGATTTCGTCCAAAATTGGGAGAGAGACTCACCTAAAGTTAATGTCTGGATGGGTTTAACAAAATCTAAGGTTTATGGTCCTTTTTTCTTTGCTGAAGCTACAGTTACGGGGCTTATTTATCTGGACATGTTGCAGCAATTCCTTGAACCTCAGCTGATTGGGGATAGGATTGTTAGTACCGTCGTCTATCAACATGATGGTGCTCCTTGTCACTATGCCAAAATTGTTCAGGATTATCTAAATGGACGTTTTCCAAATCGCTGGATCGGACGCGGAAGCAACAGACCTTGGCCAGCGAGATCACCAGATTTAACCCCTTTAGATTTCTTTGCATGGGGCTTTATCAAATCGCACGTCTATCAGACGAAGATTGCGAGTCTTGAAAACTTACGTACACGTATACGAACTGCTGCAGATAACATAACCCCGCAAATGCTCCAGAATGTATTTAGAAATGCTGCGGAACGATTTGAGCTGTGCAGGGATACTGATGGGCGTCACGTTGAATCCTACTCTTAATTATTTAATAAATGTTACCACTTTATCATTTTATGATTGAATTCCATATAATTTCCAAGTGCTTCACAAAAATAGATCCTGACTTTATGTACACACTGTATATAAAAATTATTTCACGAAAGTAACACGTGAAAAATATTTATGATGAATAAAACCACGAAGGAAAGGAAACACAGAATGGTGCTCAAGCGCTTTCGTCTAATGACATCCTCAGGAACACTGAAGTACATAAAGAGTTACAGCCTATATATAGGTTACAGGAAAAATTTATATATATATATATATATATATGTATACAATAAAAGGAGAAATAAAAATTAGAATTAAAAATTAAACATTAAAGGAATGTGGGAGGAGCATACAAATTTGTAAGGAAAAACTAATTTTGTATGCTCCCCCACATTCCTTTGATGTTTAATTTTTAATTCTAATTTTTGTTTCTCCGTTTATTGTGTGTGTATATATATATATATTTTTTTTTTTCTGTAACCTATATATAGGCTGTAACTCTTTATGTACTTCAGTGTTCCTGAGGATGTCATTAGACGAAAGCGCTTGAGCACCATTCTGTGTTTCCTTTCCTTCGTGGTTTTATTCATCATATATATATATATATATACAGAGCGTCCCAAAAAAATGTATACACACTTTAAATACTTATAAAGGCAGTGTTTATTAAAATACATTTCATTTTCAAAATGTAATAGAATCTACAGACATTATTTAATTGTTTTGTCAACGCCTGTTTTCAAACTGACGTCCGTTCTGGTCCAGGCACTGCTGATAACGCGAAGCAATGGAATCGCAAACATCACGAAACATTTCGTTTGGTATTTGTGTGCATTCTCGTTCAATGGCTGCTCTTAATTCAGCGACTGTTGCAGGTTTTATAGCGTAGACTTTGTCTTTTAAGTATCCCCATAAAAAAAAGTCTAGTGGTGTGAGGTCTGGTGAACGCGGAGGGTATTCTACGAAACCCCTTCGTCCAATCCACATCCACATCGTGCCAAGTACCACTCGCAATACTCCACTCTTCGGTCCGGATCATCTTCATTAATAGCATGGACTAATCTTGGAATGTAACTTTTCCATTGACAGCGCTTCAAAATGCGTTGGACAGACGATTCTGAAATTCCTACCTCACGACTCGCTTGCCGCACAGATTTTCTTGGACTTTGGTGATACGTTTCCAGTACTCTTTCTTGCTTTGTGGGGCTTGTCGATGTCCGTGGTCTTCCGGAACACTTCTTGTGGACATTCTGAACAGTTCCATCGGCTTCAAACTTATCTCTAATTCGAGTGATGGTAAGTCGCGTTGGTGGATCTGTTTGAAACTCCCTCCTAAACTGTCTTTGCACTTCAACTGCGTTTTCACACTTCCAGTAGCATTTTAGAATGAATTTCCTTTGTTCAAAGCTTAGTCTGACTGCCATTATTAATTCTAATGGGTTTAACTTGGAAAGAAAGAAACATCAATTGAGCTATCAGCTGTTAAAGTGTGTATACATTTTTTTGGGACGCCCTATATATATATATATATATATGCTGCAAACCCACAAGGAAAAAGAAAAACGATTCCAAGGCCTTTCGTGTATTCAGAGCTACACCTCGTCAGGGAATCAACAGAGAAGGCAAGATGCCCATAAATATATACAACGTAGCGGAAACCAAAGCAATTAGCACATACTTAACAAGAGTTAATGAGAGGCAAAAGGAATTTTAACAAGATATTGTCAATTTTATACATACATTCCCGCACTGTTATTGAAATTTTTTTTAAAATGAATAAATGCACATTCTAGAATATTTCTTTCTATTATATCTCTGTTTTCAACAAGCGCTTTAGAACTATCCCACTTGATGCTATGATTACATCTATACATATGGTTAAACAAAGCATTGGAATTATTAGCTGTTCTACACGCATATTTATGCTGTTTTACCCTAATATCTAACGTTTTACCCGTTTGGCCTATATATACTGAGTTACATTGTGTACATCCAATCGAATACACACAACACAACAACACATTTTCCGGGCTATTCTTTATTCGGCGTGATTTAACAGTATTATACTTAAAGACTACATTGATGCCAATTGCTTTAAGTAAAGTCGGAAGATATTGAAAATTAACATGGTAAGGTAGGCTAAGGATATTTTTACGCTCAAATTCCTTTACAGTTACAATACCTATTCTTGGCTTTCCTAAAACATTTATCTAAAAATGAAATAGGATAACATAATTTACTACCAATATTCATGATATTGCATAATTCGGAATCTAAAAATTCAGGACTGACAACTCTCAATTTTTAGATTCCGAGTTATGCAATATCATGAATATTGGTACTAAATTATGTTATCCTATTTCATTTTTAGATAACTATTTTAGGAAAGACAAGAATAGGTATTATAATAATGTAACTGTAAAGGAATTTCAGCGTAAAAATATCCTTAGCCTACCTTACCATGTTAATTTTCAATATCTTATGAATTTACTTAAAGTAATTGGTATCAATGTAGTCTTTAAGTATAATAATACTGTTAAATCATGCCTAATAAAGAATAGCCCGGAAAATGTTGGTTGTGTGTATTCGATTGGATGTACACAATGTAACTCAGTATATATAGTAGGCCAAACGGGTAAAACGTTAGATATTAGGGTAAAACAGCATAAATATGCGTGTGGAACAGCTAATAATTCCAATGCTTTGTTTAACCATATGTATAGATGTAATCATAGCATCAAGTGGGATAGTTCTAAAGCGCTTGTTGAAAACAGATATAATAGAAAAATATTCTAGAATGTGCATTTATTCATTTTAAAAACAATTTCAATAACAGTGCGGGAATGTATAAAATTGACAATATCTTATTAAAATTCCTTTTGCCTCTCATTAACTCTTGTTAAGTATGTGCTAATTGCTTTGGTTTCCGCTACGTTGTATATATTTATGGGCATCTTGCCTTCTCTCTTCATTCCCTGACGAGGTGTAGCTCCGAATACACGAAATGCCTTGGAATCGTTTTTCTTTTTCCTTGTGGGTTTGCAGCATTCATTCATTTCACGTGTTTGTGAAATTCATCCCATATATATATATAGTTTTGTTCCAGTTTATGGCCCATTCTTTAATAAAAATGTTCAAACTTTTCCTTTTC